>PVIU01015170.1:0-49308 GCA_004026605.1 Ondatra zibethicus
GGGGGGTAGTGGGAGGGGACCGGGAGAAGGGGAAGAAAGGAAAAAAAATTTTATTTCTTTAATTATGTTCTTGAATGGAAAAAATAAAACAAAACAATGTATGGAAAAAAAAGAAACACAAAAATTCCACAGAAATTGAAAAAAAAATAAAAGAAAAAAAGTAAATTGGCCTAATGGCATAAGACACATCCAATAGTTTAAAAATTCACAAATCTTCTCAAATATGTGCTTCTGCTGCTCTCTACAAATGAAAAAGGCAAATGGTCTTTTTGTGGTCCAAATTCAATTGAAAATCAAAGCTGGCTTTGGAGTTAAATCATGGTTCCCTCCTTTTCTAAACTCAAGCATGTTTGTTAAAGGAAAATCCAAAATCCTCTCTCATGTCAGAAGAACCACCTGGTATGGAACAGAAGAAAATAAAAATTAAGGAAGTATTCAATTGTGACTAATCTCATAAGCCTTTATTTTATTTTGACTCTAAAACTTTTCATAAGGTATACATGGTACCTCAAAATTTATAAGACTGTAATATAACTTTATATATGAACTTTCTGTTGTGATATTAATTGTCATATAGAGTCCTAACTAATTCTAGAAATAAGCTTCATCGTTCTTCCTGATTTTGAGCTTGAAACTGAGCAGATAAGTAGGAATTAAGCTTGAGTGTATTTAACAAATGTATTTAACAGATTGTGGTCCTTTAACCTTCTGAGGTCTGCTACATATGAAATTAAAAAGACAACGTTTCTGTAGTGAACAATGATTATTCATAACAGAGACTTTTGAAGTCCATAAAAAGATGATGGGGCCTCACAATGACAATTCCCCTGGAACACCACTAAGCTGCCAAATGCCACCCAAAGGCCAGTTTTGGACTACAAACTGCTCAGAACAACTTCAAAGTGGTTAGCCTAGATGGTCTAAGACTCTAGCCAGGACTTCAGATAAGCCCTACACTTTCCAATTACACAGAGACTGGAAAACAAGTAATACAGCTAACTCTCCCAATTATTGACCATTATCTCAGATGCTGTCACCCCCAGATATCAGGAAGTAGTTTAACACCCATATTCCTGAGAGGTGTAATGGGTAGTGTTTGGTCATTTGGTGGATTAAGGATGTTTGTGTTCATTTGGGGTGGTGGCTGCAAATTTCAAATTGTTACTGGTCATGGTAAGGGAGGAAATTGAACAAGGGAGGTTAGATTCAAGGATCACTTTCTGAAAAGAAAAGGGGGATGTGCGAAGGATAAGATAAAATGGTAAGCTTTTAAATCAACTTTTAGATAAAGAAGCAACTACTAGCCTCAAATATTTTACATTGGTATCATTGGTATGGATTTTTGTATAATGATACAAAATTAGGGTTATTTTATTATGCATATTGAATGTATGTTCCTACTCTAATTGAAGGTATTTTTGTATATTGGTACGAATTTAAGGTTTTTTTTATTATACTGTTTATGTTTCTATTCTTGTTTAAGGTGTCTATGTTGTCCATTTAACACTGTAATGTAAATTTATGGCCCTTAAAAGTTATTAGTGATAAATATTTGGGATAACTAAGAAGTACAATATAGTATTTAGTCATCTAACAATCAAATTTGTGGCCATGTTTGAAATATTTTTAAAGTTACACAGAGATATAGTTTAGGTAGATAGGTGGTCTTCACACATGTCAGAGACCTACAGAATATGGCATGTAAGATGTTCTTACTCTCATAAGACTTTACAACCGTAAGATATGACTGTTCCTGACAGTACCAATCCACTTCAAAAATATGGAAGAACCTCCCTATCATGTTTGCTTTCTATATAGCAAAGCTAGTCACTGGGCAGGAAACTGCCCTTGCCTTTACTGCTGACAGTATGCTCTACAAATTTGACAAGCAGAATACAAAAGACGGTAACTGTCAAACTTTGCCAAGACAAGGAGGAATAATCCTTCAAAATTCCTGCTTCAAAGAAAAGTCTGTCAGATAGTTAAGGCCTGTAGGCCAAAGCTGTATACCTCCACACTGCAGAGAAACCATGGATGACTGTCCAGGAAGTCAACTGCTTCTGTTATTTCTATGGGAAGTTGTTTCCTATTTACTCAGATAATATTATATCCTTCTTATGTCTGTGATGGATGTGAAGATGAGATATAGTTATAATTTTCCTTGTTACCAAATTCAGAAGATAAACTTTGGTAAGATATGTAAAGTTTATAAAGCTGAGAAACATAAAAGCTTATGTTGTTTATCTGAGATATTTTAAGATCTAAAAAGATTTTTAGGATGATAAAACAAGTTATGGTAGAAAGTGTTTTAGGTATGAAACATTGGACACATCAAGATACGATAGAAAATACAGTATTTTTGCTGAATACCTAAACTATAAATGGACTGGACATTGAAAATGTAATTATTACATAATAATTGTTCTTATTGTACACAATTTTACTGTGTTAGAGTTAAAAAATTCCTTTTATTTAGAAAAAAAGAAGAAATGTTGTGGGATAATCTTTTTGCACACTGTGAATATGTGTCAAGGCAACATCTGATTGTTTAATAAAGAATTAAATTGGCAATAGCTAGACAGGAGTAGAAAGGAAGAATTCCCAGGGAGAGGGAAGATGAGATAAATATAGGCATGCATAGATGCCAGTGAGATGTGGACCAAGTAAGACATAAAAAATGGAGAAGAGGTTAAAAAAAAGTTATGTGGCAAAATGTATATTAATAAAGGCAAATAAAGTTATAAAAGCTTGTTGGGGACAAGCCTAAGCTAAAGACCAATATTTCATTATAAGAAGTCTCCTTTTCATTATTTTTGAGCTGGTAATCCATAAACAGTCTGACTACAGCTCTGTTTATATGTCTAAGTAAAGAAACTTGTGAAAAATAAATGAAAGAAGTATTACAGTAAGACTAACAAAGAACTTTCAGTTTTCTCTTCAGAAATTGCTTGTACAAGGGATGCAAACATGCTAAGCTAATATATTAGAAAAGCATACCACCAGTTCTGTAGAGAATATTAATACCATTTATAGAGAAAAGTGAGCTTTTTTCCCTAGAAACATTCTTAAGATTCCTGCAACAAAATAGTTCTGATTAAGTATCTAGATAAAGCAATTTAATAAAACAAGTGAAAATGTAATAGTCTTAGAAGATCAAGAAATTTGAGTTTCCTCTTTTGAAATGACACGAATAATAATGAAACAAACATGCTCAGTTAGTTATTTAAGAAAAACAAGATGCTTGTTCTGTAGAGAATGCTAATCCCACTCAGAGAATGTTATGAATGAGCTCAATATGGGAAATAACCAGGCCAGCTTAAGGATAACAATTATATTTTTAATCGTTACAATGGGAAACTCATGGCACAAGAATGGGAGGCCAACTTCCTCTGTGTCAGGCAGGAATCGCGCAGAGAGAGCATGCATCTGGTCCGTCCCAATTTTCTTCCTGGGTTCCAGGTAGCCATGCCTTAACTAGGCGTGATTGGTTAACAGAGATTCCTCAGCATCTCCCTCTTTTATCTAAACAAGATTGATCCAAACCCAATACAACTATATACAATAGGAACAGATGCCAAATATAAAATTACAAACAATATAAACAATATTAAGCAAAGAACACATAACAAAAGTTTTATTAAACATTCTATCTCAAGGAATCTAAATCTTGCATTGAAATTAAGCTTGGCTAGATCATGAGGAAAGTAACTACAACTACTTAATCTTCAGCACTATTGAAGTTCTGAGAAGGGAAATAATATTACTTGAGTAAACAGGAAGTGCAATCGAGAAACTTCCAAAATGTACAACAAATGATAGAGACAACTGGCTACCTGGGCAGTCACCCAAAGTCTCATTTGCAATGTTGAAGCAACCAACTTTGGCTAAGGCCTAACGTAATTGACATACAATTTTCAAAGGCAAGAAACTTTTCAAAACTATCTTACCCTGTCTTGGCAGGATTTGACAGTCTTGTTTTATCCATTTACGGATAAAATGTATCTTTGTCAGTGGTTGAGGTATGGGCATTTCTTTGCCCAAAGCCGATTCTGACAAGAAGACAATGAGCTCCCAGTGGAGTGTCTTTGGTGCTCAACATTCTCTCAGGAATAGATCGGTATTGCCATGAGCGATTGTGTCTCACTATCATGGAACTCTAAGTTAGATTAAATGTCATTTTCTACAGAAAGAGGTTGAAGATTATCTATCTATACTGAATGTAATCTCTATGTATCTAAAGAACCTAATTAGTTTAATTATAAATATGACAAACATAGGTGACTATTGATCTATAATTCTCAATACCTATCTAACTTAAAGACAAAGACAACAAACAACTGTGCAATAAATGAGGACAATGACCTCCAAATATAAACAATATATAAGTATCTTGATCAGAGGTAGAAATGTACACTGCAATATGTTTTATATATATATATATATATATATATATATATATATATATATGGTTTTAAACAGAGGTAGAAGCATACATGAATACAATATTCAATATAATTTAACTTTGTATCAATATACAGGAATCTATACCAATAAATTGTCTAAAAACAATAACTCATAAATACCAATCTATTATCCCATCATTGAATTATCCCTCTTTTCCTTTTTTTCTTCAAAAAGATCCCTGAGCTTATAAAATTCCTCCCCCATGCCTCAACCGTATACCAATTATAATCAACCCCTAATGATATCCCTAAGTCTAAGGGCAAACTTTGCTGGGAGAGGGGACATTGTCCTCTAAAATTGCTTCTAGCTGCCATGGGGGTGACGTTCTCGCTAAGGGATCCTGTGAAAGTAAAATGATTGTTATATTCCAAGATTAATGTCTGGTAAAATTGAAAATAGTCTCTGCGTATTTTGTGGAGGTCTGGCCAGAATGGTGTAAAAGATGTGCACCATTTCAGCTAACCAAGTTGGAACCATCTTGTGCAGCTGGTATCCAAAACAGATCTTGTAGTAGCACTATCAGTATCATGACATCATATCAAACAGGTTGAATTGTTGTTGTGGGGCCCCATCTTCTTCCTGAAATCTTCAAAGATTACTACAGGAAAATTTATTGTTCATTATAGAAAACTTAAGCATTATTTATATAGAAAAATACAGACATATATATTTAATGAAATGCATGATAAAGACAAAAATAGATATGAAGAAAGGCAAAGAAGTTTTATAAATTATTTTTTCCCTCTGTCCCATATCATGGCTCTTGACATGAGAGAGAAAGTCTGGGTTTTCTCTTAACAACATGCTTGGAATTAGAGAGGGACTGAGCCAGTGTCCAACTCCAAAACCAGCTCTATATATTTATAAATACAAATACATACACATATATAAAAGTATGTGTTGAGTATTTTCTCTTACAGAACCTATTCAATTTTCTTGCTGATCCTTATTGGGTTGTAAATTGTTCCCATCTGTCAGTATTCAAACATCCAGGGTCACTGGAATTTTTTGAAGATGAGTGTTTTCCTGTGGAGATAATAACAGAATCCTGCCCCATCCTATATGCTTTTCTTACCACCTGTATGATTATTATCATTGTAGATGAGCTGTCATTTCTCCTTTCCAAGAAGTTCCTCCTCTTCAAACTGAACCTTTATTAATTTTGATGGTATCCACAATTTTTCTTCTCCTGTGGAAACAAGAGCAAAACCCCTTCCCCAATGCAGCACATCTCCTGGCTTCCATTGAGAGGTCAGCACATCCCTGAAATAAACTGGTTGATTTAATTCAGCAGACTTTTCCATTATCCAATGTCTTTCTGCTGCCGTTGTACCTTTCTCATTAGCGTTAAGAAAATTCAAGGTTAATAAAGCATTACGTAATCTATTTCTGGGGGCATTTTCCACCCCTTTCTGTTTGTTTAACATATCCTTTATAGTTTGATTCGATCTTTCTATAGCTGCTTGACCTGTAGGATTTTGTGGTATACCTATAACATGTTGAATATTATAATAGGCAAAAAACGTTTCATTTTCTTAGAGACATAAGCTGGACCATTATTTGCTTTTATTTGTGCAGGTATACCCATGATGGCCATAACTTCTAATAGATGTGTGATTACTGAATAAGCCTTTTCTGAGCTTAATGCAGTTGCCCACTGAAAACCTGAATAAGTGTCAATGGTGTGTTGTACATATTTTAATTTACCAAATTCTGCAAAGTGGAACACATCCATCTGACAGATTTCATTCCTTTGAGTACCTGTTGGGTTAGTCCCTGCAGGTAGTGGTGTTTGGTTATAGAAACAGCAAGTAGGGCATCTCTTTATAATATCCTTAGCTTGGTGCCATATTATAGAAAACTCTTTCTTTAAACCTTTGCTTTTGATGTTTTTTATGAAACTCAGAGGCCTGCAGCATGCTTCCAATCAATAATTGATCAATTTCTCCATTACCTTGTGCTAAAGGACCTGGCAGACCTGTATGGGATCGGATGTGTGTTATGTACATAGGACAAAGCCAATTCCTGATCATGTCTTGCACCTGGATAAACAATGAAGTCAGTTCTGTATCATCTGGTATAAATTCACTGGTTTCAATATGCAAGATAACTCTTTCTGCATATTGCGAGTCAGTAACTATATTAAGAGGTTCTTTAAAATCCCTTAGCACCATAAGAATGGCATATAATTCTGCCTTCGGGACAGAATTTTAAGGGCTTTGATCCACCTTACTCAATTCGTCTGATTTGTAACCTGCCTTCCCTGATTAGTTGGCATCAGTATAAAATGTACGGGCTCCAGTTATTGGAGCATCACCAATGATTCGAGGAAGAATCCAAGAAGTTCTCTTTATAAGGTTAAGCCTATAGCTTTTGGGATAGTTGCTATTAATTTCTCCCAAAAAATTAGCACAAGCTCTTTGCCATGGTTCATTGTCTTCCCATAACTTTCTTATCTCATCAGTAGGGAAAGGTACTAAAATTTCTGCTGGGTCTATGTCTGCTAGTTGACGAAGTCTCAATTTACCTTTTATAATTAATTCAGAGACCTTTTCCATATAAGTTTTCATTTTTTATTCGTTTTATGTGGTAAAAAGATCCATTCTAAGATAATATCATCCCTCTGCATTAAAATTCCCATAGGAGAAATTCTGGAAGGCAATATGACTAGAATACAACTAAGTTTTGCATTCACCCTATCCACATGTGCCTCCTGTAATTTTTCCTCAACCATCATCAGTTCCTTTTAAGCTTCAGCTGTTAATTCTCTGAGACTATTCAAATCTTTATCACCATCTAAGGTTTTATTTAAATGAATTATTAGATCAGGTATTATCCCAACAGTCAGTCATAGACTGGAAATGTCTCCTAACAATCTTTGAAAGTCATTAAGAGTCTAAAACCGATCTCTCCTAATTTGTGCCTTTTGTGTCCTAATTTTTTGTAAACTTATTTTATAACCTAGATAATTGACAGAATCTCCTCTCTGTATTTTTTCAGGAGCAATCTGCAGTCCCCATTTAGGTAAAACTATATTTACTTCTTCAGTCTTTCTAAGGTTATCTATGTTTGAATCAGATAGCAAAATATCATCCATTTAATGGTAAATTATGGACTTCGGAAATTGCTTACATATTATTTCTAATGGTTGACTTACAAAATATTGACACAGGGTGGGGCTATAGTCCACTGGTACCTCGTAGTAGGCTGAGAATTATTATAAGTAGGCACTGGGAAGGCAAATTTTTCTCTATCTTTTTCTTAAAGGTATAGTGAAGAAACAATCCTTTAAATCAATAACTATGAGAGGCCATCCCTTTGGTAACAGAGAGGGCAGAGGAATTCCAGATTGTAGAGGGCCCATAGGTTGAATAGCCTTGTTGATAGCTCTAAGATCTGTCACCATTCTCCATTTTGCAGATTTTTTCTTAACAACAAATACAGGAGAATTCTAAGGGCTGGTAGATTCTTCTATATGTCAAGCATCTAATTGCTCTTGTACCAGCTGTTCTAAAGCCTGCAACTTTTCCTCAGCTAAGGGCCATTGCTTAACGCATATTGCTTTCTCAGTCAATCATTTTAAAGGCAGGGCTATTCATACATCTGAAGGGCTATCAATTGCTTTGTGTTCTTGTACAGCCCGAGTGTCCGGTGTTCGTCATCTTTAATATCTTCTAATATTTTCCTCAGAAACATAAGCTTTAGGGGTTGCAGGACTGTTAATCTGGGTATTCGTTTGCTGCAATAGGTCAAGACCCCACAAATTCACTGCAATATTGGCTATATATAGCCTTAGTTTTCCTATTTGCCCTCCTGGCTCTATGCATTCAACCCATCTCGTGCTTTGTCTTACCTGAGATAGCGTTCCAATTTCCATGAACTGAATATCTACCTCCCGAAGAGGCCAATTCGGATGCCAAGATTCTTGAGTAATGATACTTACATCCACACCCGTGTCTAATAAGCCTTCAATAAAAATGCCATTTATACACACTCTTAGCTTTGGTCTGTGTTCATTTATAGAAGTCTGGCAGAATATACGTTTCCTCTGTCCCATGAGAGTTCTTGACTCATTCTCCACATTTATCTCATCATTCAGACCATTATTGCTTTCTATAGCAGGCATGGGATATTTTAATTTTCTTGACGAGACACGTTCTCCACAGTAACTGCGAATGACTGGACCACCTTCATCATGGAGGCCTGCGAGAGGCCCCCCCCATGGCGTTTCCTGATGGTATCGTGTTGCCTTGTCTATCTTTTGTTGACCTACATTCATTGGTCCAATGTCGGCCTTTTCCACACCTCCCACATAAACCTGAAGTCTGAGTCCTCCCATTCCTGTCATTCGCAGAAGAGGCATTATTCCTGGAAATCCGTTGTCTACAATCCCTTCTCATATGTCCCATTCTACCACAATTAAACCATTTGGTATTTTGATGTCTCCTCTTACCATTGGAAATTGCTTCTCCTACCCACACTTCAGTACCATAGTCATGTACCTTGACATTCATTGTATGCAAGACCCATTCATCCATGGGTGCTGATCTGATCTTTAAAGGCCCCAGGATCATTTTGCACTCTATGTTGGCATTCTCATAAGTCAAAGATTCAATTATTATACGTCTAGCTTCTTGGTCAGTTATCCCAATTTGAGCAACCATAGTTAGTCTTTGTAAAACATCACTAAAAGGTTCTTTCTGACCCTGTTTAACCCTAAGATATTACTCATCTCTCTGCCCTACTTCCTGAATCCTGTCCTAAGCCTTTAAAGCTGCAGTGCTACATACAGACAGGGTGTGATCATCATAAAGAACTTGATCCTGAGGATAAGATTAAAGTCCATCACCTAGAATTTGATCTAGGGAAATCTCAGTTCCTTTAGCTCTTTCATGTTGCTCTAAAACTCTCACTTCCTCTTTAAGAAAGCATCTCCAGTGCAATTGTGGTCCACTTTTTAGGACAGCTGAGATTAACTGAGCCCAATCATGTGGTGTGTCTTTGTTACTAAAAGCCAAGGTTTTGACCATCTCCCTAACAAAGGACAAATGAAGTCCGTAAGTCACAATTGCTTGTTTAATTTCTTTTAAATCACCCATACATATGGGTTCCCATGTATATTCCTTGATAACTTTAGGGTATTTGGAGCCAGATACTTTTTCTGATGTTATTACTGGAAAGGCAGGTAGAACTCTGAGGCAACTATCCCAAAGAGTTTTACATACTAATGAAGTTAAATTTTGCCTTTTTAACTTTTGCTCCTGGTCATCAAAGTTGATAATTTCCTCCTTTCAAATCTGTTTATCACTGCCTTTTGCAAAGTCTGGACCTCCTGTCCAGTATTCTGCTCTGATGCCCTCATTGAGGATTCTAAGGTATGAAGTCTGTCCATTAGAGATAATCTCTCATCCTTGGACATAATCTTCATGGCATGCATATTACCTTCCTGTAGAGACATTCTATCAGTCAATCTGTCATACCCCTTTGACAGAGTCTGATTAACACATTTAACAGTGTGAATTCTCTCAAATAATGTTTCAGTATCCATTGTCATGGACTGGGTTTTATGTGCCAAATCAGCTGTTTCCTTCTTCAGAGTGCTGAATCTCTCTAAATAAATTACTATAACGTGCCAACTCAGCTGTTTCCTTCTCCAGAGTGCTGAATCTCTCCTTAACTTAATTACTATTATGTGCCAAATCAGCTGTTTCCTTCTCCAGAGTGCTAAATCTCTCTTTAAATAAATTACTATCAAATTGTACCTTTTCCAAAATATCTCAGTTGACTGAGTCCTGTTAAGCAAAATCTTAGTATCCTCCTTCAGATGTACAATCTCTTTTTTGAAAAGTTTGTTATTAGTCTGTACCATGTCTAAAAGCACATCATTCGAGTGAGTTTTGGTATTCAAAGTGTTTGTATTCTCCTTTAGATGTGCAATCTCTTCTTTGAAAAGTTTGGTATCAGTCTGAACCACTTATAAAAGCATCTCATTAGACTAAGTTTTAGTATTCAAAGTGTCTATATTCTCCTTTAGATGTGCAATCTCTTTTTTGAAAAGTTTGGTATCAGTCTGGACCACTTCTAAAAGCACCTCATTTGACTGAGTTTTAGTTTTTAAAGTGTTTGTATTGTCCTGTAGACGTATGACCTCCTCTTTAAAATGCTTGGTACCAGTCTGTATTGTGTTTAAAAGTACCTCAGCTGACTGAAAATTGTTAGTTAAGATGGTCGTGTCCTTCTTTAGATTTCCAACTTCTTTTCTAAGAAGCCTGGATTCAGTCTGTAAAGACTGCATCATTTTCCTATTGTCAAACCACATTTTCAAGAAAAAAATGTATAGGACAAAACCAAACCCTAGGAATAGCAGTGTAGGAAGGATGTCATATGTGTCTTGTAAGACCTCACATATGGTGTAAGTAAAAAGGTTATTGAAACCTTGGACAGTTAGATTGTCTGATATATTGTCCTTTTTAAAATCAGTAATGTATTAATTATATTTAAAAAAGTAATAAATCTCACCTGTGGTTTAATCAGTTGGAGTAGCTGCAATAACCGTTGCCTGCCAGTATGTGTCACAGTGCACTTGAATTCATGTGCTTGGTTTAGATCTGAATTTAGGTGGAATACTGAAAAATATAATCAAATCAAGAAGTTTTTTAGTATAAATCACAGACTGTGTGCTCGGTGAAGGTCTTTGGCTGTTCAATAGCCACACTAGACAAGTCTTCCGCTCTGGCGGTGGCTGGCCCCAAAGCCTGTGGCATGGCAGTGGTCACAGCTGAACCCAAAGTCTCCTGTGGTGTGGTGGTGGCTAGATCCCAAAGCGGTGGCACTTGCGAGTGGCGTGGGACACGCCGGGGGGAGTGCACGGGGACGGCTATGGGGTTTGGAGCTGGCTGCTGAGCTGGGCCAGTCTATGCCCAAATGAATGCAGTGTAGCCGCCACTGGCCAGAGCTATCAGAGACTCTAGAGGCCCCATGAATCGGGCGTCAGGTGTTACAAATGAGCTCGATATGGGAAATAACCAGGCCAGCTTAAGGATAACTATTATATTTTTAATGGTTACAATGGGAAACTCATGGCACAAGAATGGGGAGTCCGACTTCCTCTGTGTCCAGTGGGAATCGTCCAGTTTTCTTCCTGGGTTCCAGGTAGCCACTCCTTAACTAGGTGTGATTGGTTAACAGAGCCTCCCCATCAAGAGAACACTTAACTCTTTCTATAGGCACTTCTAAGTTGTGTGCATACCAAGTTCCACCATTCTCAGTGGAAAGCTATTGCATCAAAACTGCTGTTTACCCACTTAAGTAAAACAGGCTTCTTAAAGCTAATTTAAAAACAATGTATTTAGAAGAATAGAAACATTGAGTGTCCCACTTAAATAAATAATGCACAAGAAAAGGAAACATGTTTGTAGCCTATTGGAGGAATCCATAATATTTCTTCTGAAGAGAATACTTAGTTCATTTAGAGAAGAATCACCTGATGCTCTATAAACCATAGTAAGCTCTTTATGCATATTTGCCTAAGTAAAGCAAATTGTTAAAACCAAGTTAAAAATGTAATAGATTTAGAAGATCCAGAACTTTGAGTGTCCTCCTTAAAAAATGCACATACAAGTGATGCGAAGATACTCAGTTACCTATATGAGAAAAGCATACTACTTGTTCTATAGAGGATTCTAAACTCACTTAGAAAAATGTGAGCTCTTTTCATAGGAGCATTATTCAGTTGCATGCAACAAAACAGCTCTGATTATGTGCCTAAGTAAAGCACCTTATGAAAACCTAGTGAAAACTGTAATACAGTTAGAAAACAATGAACTCTGCATTTCCTCATTAGAAAATGTTCATACCAAAATGAAGCAAACATGCTCAGTTACTTTTTTCAGAAAAGCATAATACTACTATGTAGACAATACTAATTCCATTTATAGAAAAGTTGCCTTTTCTCCCTTTGAAAGCTATAATATTGTTTTCATCAAAACAACCCTGCCTATAAGCCTAAGTAAAGCAGGCTTCTCAAAACCAATAGATGAATTTCCCCTTTAGATAAAACATGAGTAAGGGGATGAAACATGCTCTGTGCCCTATTTGAGAAAACCATACTACTTGTTCTAGAGAAAATAAAATGAAAAAATGAAATTTATGCCCTGTGAATGCTGAAATATGGATGGGCAGCCCGTATATGGTGATTCTGTTGAACTTGTCCATATTGGGTTTCATGTTCTAAGTTGATGAGGATAACTGACCAGGTCTCTTCCTCAAGGGGGCAACAGATCTCATTACAGATGGTTGTGATTCACCATGTGGTGGCTGGGAATTGATCTCAGGACCTTAGGAAGAGCAGGCAATATTCTTAACTGCTGAGCCATCTCTCTAGCCACCTTCCTTCCTCAGACCTCCTTCCAAATCCCCATTGGTCTTCTTTCTTTCCCTCCCTCTGTCTCTCCTACCTCCCTTCCTTGCTTTCTCCCTCCATCCCTCTGACCTCTGTCCATCCCTCCATTTCTCCCCCATCCCATCCTCCCTCCCATCTCTTTGCTCCCTCCCTCTTCTTCCCTCCATCATTTATACCCCTCCCTTCCTTTTGTCCCTCCCACCTCCTCCTTCCATCTCTCTATTCTTCCCACTTCCCTTCCTTCCTAGAGAAGAGTGGCCTGATTTTATAAGAACGATATTAAGGTTTTTTTTGAATTGAAACAGCTCTTTTTATTTGCCTAAAAATGAAACTTGCTATAATCAAGTGAAAATTTAATACACATAGAAGATAAAAAACTTTTAATTGCCTCTTTAGAAAACATTCATACAAATGATACAACATACTTCCTTAATTATATGAGAAAAGCAAACTAATTGTTCTGTAGAGAATGGTAATCCCATTTAGAGAAAACTGAGCTCTTTTCCTATGAACATTACTAGGTTGCATGCAAAACCAACTCTGATTATATGCCTAGGCAACACACCTTGTTTAATGAAGTAAAAATGTAATACTCCTAGAATATCAAGAACTTTGGGTTTCCTCTTTAGAAAATGCTTATACAAGGGAAGTATACATACTGAGTTATTTATTTCAGAAAAGCATACTACTTGTTCTGTAGAGAATAGTAATCCTGTTAAAGAAAAGTGGGCTTTCTTCCTTTGAACATTATTAAGTTGCCTGCAACAAAACAGTTCTGATTAAGTGCCTAGGTAAATATTTTAATAAAACAAGTGAAAATGTAATACTTGTAGACAGCCAAGAACTTTGAGTTTCCTCTTTAGAAGAAATTCATACAAAGGGTATACTCAGTTACTTATTTCAGAAAACCATACTACCTATTCTGTAGAGAATTTAAATTCCATTTATAGAAAAGTGAGCTCTTTCCTATGAACTTTATTGAGTTGCTTACATAAAACCACTTTGCTTATGTGCCTAAGTAAAGCAACTTGTTATATCCAAGTGCAACATGTAATACACCTAGAATATTAAGAACTTTGAATTTCATTTTTAATAAACAGTCATAAGTAAAGGCAACACACTCAGTTACTTATGAGAAAAGCATACTCCTTGTTCTGTAGAGAATATTAATCCCATTTAGAGAAAAGTAGCCTTTTCCTCTTTGAGAGTTATTGTGTTTGGAGCACCAAGATATTCAAACCCTATGAAAAGCATGCTATTTAAAACTAATTGATTCTCTTAGTATACTTAGAAGTGCAAAAACATTGAGTTTCACCCTTGGATAAAACATACACAAGAAGAGAAAACATGTTCTGTGGCGATTAGAGAAAACCATACTACTTGTTTTGTAGAGAATACTAATTGCACTGTGAGAGAAGTGCCTGCTTTGCTACAAATGATTTTAAGTTGCTTGAATCAAAATAGCCCTGAATACAAGCCTATGTAAAGCAGGCTTTTACAACCAAATAAAAAACGTAGTTCATGTAGATCACTAAGAACTTTGAGATTGATTTTTACATAACATATGCACAAGAGAAAGAAACATTCTTTGTCACATATTTGAGAAAACCATACTACTTGTTCTGTAGAGAATACTAATACCATTTAGATAAAAGTGGGTTCATTTTCTGTGAATGTGGATTGCATGCATCACCACAGCTATGCTTATGTGTCTAAGTGCCTAGAGAAGAACAAGCTTAAAATGTAATACACTTAGAAAATCAAATACTTTGAGAAATCTTTACAAAACTCACACATACCCAAAGGAACATACTCAGTGGCCTATTGGGAAACACATACTACTTGTTGTGTAGAGAATATGAATCCTATTTAGAGAAAAGTATCCTGTTTTCCCTTTGCGATATATTGAATTGTTTCATCAAAACAGCTGTTTGTAGGTGTTTAAGTAAAGTAGGCTTTGTAAAACCAACTGAAAAACTTAGTACACTTAGAAGAGCAAAACCATTGAGTTTTCCCTTTAGATAAAACACATACAAGTGAAAAACTCATGCTCAGTTGCAAATTTGATGAAACCATACTACGTCTTCTGTTTAGAATATTTATCACATTTAAATAGGAGTGGTCTCTTTTGCTATGAAGTTGTTTGTATCAAAACAGGTCTACATACAAGTATAAGTTAAAGCAGGCTTTTTTGAGTAAGTGAAAACTGTATTACACTTAGATGATAAACTTTGAGTTTCTTCTTTAGATAACACATGCACAGTGGAAGGAAACCTGCTCACTGGCCTATTTGAGAAAACCATACTACTTGTTCAGTAGAAAATTCTAATCCTATATAGAGATAAGTGGCCTGCTTTCTTGTTAACAGTATTAACTTGTTTGCATCAAAACAGCTCTGCTTCTGTGTATAAGTAAAGCACCTTGTTAAAACCAAGTAAAAAAATTGTAGTGCACTTAGTAGGGCATGAACTTTGAGATTCCTCTTTAGAAAAGAAACAGGCCAATGAAGGAAACATACTCTGTCTCCTATTTGATAAAACCATATTACTAGTTCTCTAGGTGTTTCTAATCACATGTAGAGAGATGTGGCCTGTTTTCTTATGAACGATATTAAGTTGTTTTTACTAAAACAACGTGGCATATGTGCCTAAGTTAGTAGGCATGTTAAATCCAAGTTTAAAATCCCATTTTCTTAGAAGAGCAAAAGCTTTGAATTTTAACTTCAGATAAAATTTATAAGTGAAGGAAATATGCTCGGTGGCCTACTTCAGAAAACCATAATAGTTCTATGTAGATTATTATGTTGTTTAGAGTGAAGTTGCCTCTTTTTCTTTGAAAATACTGTATTGCTAGATCTGTAGGCATTACTAATCCTAGCTAGAGAAAGGTGAAGTTTCATCCTATGAAAGCTATTAAGTTGCTTGCAACAAAACAACTGTGTATATGTCTAACTAAAACAGGCTTCTTAAAAATAAGAAAAAATGCTTTATTCTTTGAAGAGCAGGATGTTTCAGTTTCCACATTAGAAAACATAGGTACAAGAAAAGGGAACATGATCAGTGGCCTATATGAGTAACCATACTACTTGTTTTGTAAATGTTATTAATCCCTTTTAAGGAGAAGTAGTCAGTTTTCTTATGAATGATATTAAGTTGCTTGCTTCAAAACAGCTCTGTATATATAAGTTGGCATGTTAAAACTAATAAAAAATGTAGTACACTTAGAAGAGCAAAAACTTAAAATTGCTCTTTAGAAGACTCATGATCAACTGAAGGAAGCATGCTCAGTTGAGAAAACTACTGTGCTTGTTTGAAAGAAAGTGGCTGCCATAGGAGTGGCACTATTAGAAGTTGTGACATTATTGGAGGAAATGTGATATTCTAGGGGTGATCTTTGAGGCCTCTTATGCTCAAACTACACCCAGTGTGGACACTGAATGTTTCTGTGGCCTGTGGATCAAGGTGTAGAACTCTCAGCTCCTTTTCCAGTACCATGTCTGCCTGCATGACACCCACTATGATTATAATGGAATTAACCTCTGAAATGTAAACTAGCCCTAAATAAATGTTTTACTTTATAAGAATTATTGTGGTCATGGTGCCTCTTCACAGCAAAAGAAACCCTAACAAAGACTGCTTGTTCTGTAGAGATTACTAATCACATTTAGAGAGAAATGACATATTTTTCGGTTAGGGTTAGGGTTAGGATTAGGGTTAGATATAAGTTCCTTGAATCAAAATAGGTCTGAATATGTGCCTAACTAAAGCTGGTTTGTTAAAACAAAGTGAGAAAATACAGTACACTTAGAAAAGCAAGAACTTTCAGTTTCCTCTTTAGAAAACACAAACACAAGGGAAGAAACATGGTTAGTTACCTATTTAAGAAAACCATACTACTTGTTTCATATAGATTCTAATTCAAATTAGACAGAAGTGGTTTGCTTTCCCATGAAAGATATTAAGTTGATTGGAGCAAACTACCTCTGTTTATGTGGCTAATAAAGCAGGAATGCTAAAACCATGTGAAAAATGTAATAGACTTAGAAGATCAAGAACTTTGAGTCACTTGTGCCTATGATTGCTAAAGACAACACTATGTTCTTTCCAAGTTACAACTTATTACAGAGCCTTTCACTCTGGTCTCCTATTCCTCTATTGGTCTTGATACTAACCTTAGTCATTCCCTTTATCCTACCTGAACCCTAGCCTTACTAAATACCCTTGCACAGTCCTCCAATAATAAGCTCATGTGCTCTGCTTTCTTGTAATCACTCACCACATTCTTTGCATTACTTCTCTGGGGTATGCATTGGTATAACAAATCTTTCACTGTTTTAAAAATACCATTTTCACTCTGTTCTTTAAAAACCTGATCTGTTCAGCAAGGTACACATTGATCCTCCCATGAAGCTGGCTGCTTCAGAGTTGTTAGTGAACTTCATCTACAACTGTTGTAAACTGTATTTGAATTTTGTTGTATTAGTACATTGGTATTTGTAAACATGTCTTACACATTCTTTTAATCACTCATGCTTGTGTTAATCCAAGATCACACTATGGACTGCTTCAGTGTCCTTCAGCAGTTGTACACCATTCATTCTCATATGCTCTGTTTTCTTGTAAATGAATCACCCTTTCTTTTCCAATACATCACTTTCACCTGCACTGCTCTACCAAATATATACCAAAGTTCTTTAGTCTATTAAAGTATTTCTATTTCATTTCTCCTTGATAAAGTACCTTTACTTAGGAATGCTCACAATGCTGTTCTGAGGCAAGACGCTTCGGAGTTCTTCAAGAAAAATTGTGTTCTTCATTGTAAACAGGATATAGTTTTCACTGTAGTAGAAATACAATTGATTTTGGGACTATGTCACTCTATTGTGTGCATTTCAGTCACTTGTGCATGTGATTTCTAAAGATGACACGGTACACTGCTATAATACCATGTCCTATTGAGAAAGCACAGATTCTAATGCTCTGCTCACCTATTCCTTTCTTCTTCTTAACTCCCACCCTAATTTTATCCCTACTATTCTTTGGCAATCTTACAATTAAAAAACTCTTATGCTCTGTGCCCTTGCAATCAGTCCTCACTTCCATGAAAGTATTCCTCTGTGAGGTGCATTGGTTTTTGCTGTTGGAAAAACAGTCTGATTTTCATTCTGTTTGTAACAATCTGGCTTTCCTCAGGGAAGTACACAGGGCTGCTTTGATGTGACCAACATCTGAATTGCATGAGGAAAGACATTCAGACTCTTTTAAATGGGTCATTGTTTTTATTGTTTTAGATGTACAATGGGTTTTGCCAATACACTTCAGTCCTGCATTTTAGTCACTTAGGCCTGTGCTTGCTAAAGAGAACACAAACTACGCTCCCGTTCCAAGTAACAGATTCTTATGCTCTGTTCTCCTGTCCCTTTCTTATTCTCAATCCTGACCCTAATTTGAACCCTACTGTCCTAAGGAAGTGCTACTATAATATACTCACATGCTCTGCTGTCTTGTAATCAATCACCAGTTCCCTTAAAGTGCACTTCTGTGCAGTGCTTTTGAAAAATGAAGTTTCTGTTGTTGCAGCACTGGTACGGCTTTCATTCTGTTCTTAACAAACAAGATCTACCTGGGAATGTGTGAGATGCTATTCTATTGCAAGTATCTTCAGAATTACATGTGAAAAGACACCCACAGTGTTGTAAATGGCATCAAGTTTTCACTGATGTAGAAGTGCAATCAACTTTGCACATATGCCTCCAGCCTGCCGTTTAGTCACTTGTGCGTATGATTCCTAAAGGTAGCACTATGTTCTGTTCAAGTTGCAGATTCTGATGCTCTGCTCTCATATTCCTTTCTTGTTCTTGACCCTGACCCTGTTACCTTAACCCTAACCCAAACTCTAACCCTAATGAATGTCCTTGTGCTCTGCTTTCTGGTAATCTCTCACCACCTCCCTTCTATCACTTTTCCATGACATGTATTGTTATGACAGAGCTTTTATTGTGCTAAAAGTACTGCAGTTTTCACTCTGTTCTAAAAGAAACCCTGTTGTATTTAGGAACGTACACGCTGATCCTCTCTTAAAGCAAGCAGCTTCAGAGTTGCATGAGAAATCTGTTCAAACTATTGTAAATTGATTTGGATTTCACTGCAGAAGTACATTTGTATTTGCAAATATGTCTTGTGTAATATTTTAATTATGAATGTGTGTGCAACTAAAAGATGATTGTGTGTATTTCTTCAGTGTCCTCTTGCAGCTGTCAACTATTTTCATATTCTCTGCTTTCTTGTAAATAAATAGTCACTTCTATTCCAGTACTTCCTAATGAGGTACCATTAGGATATACCTATCATGTACCAACATTCTTGGTGTCTTCAAATACAACCTTTTTCATTGTTTTCTTAACAAACTGGCTTTAGTATGAAATGCATGTGCTGCTGTTATGATACAAGCAGGTTCAGAGGTCTGTGAGTAAAACCATTGACTTTACTGTTAATCGGATATACTTTTCACTGTAGTAGAACTTTTATGGCTTTTGTGAACAAACCATTGAGCAGTGTTTTAATCATTTGTGTTTTCAAAAGATCACACTGTATGATGTTTAATTTACAGATTCTTATGCTTTGCTCTTCTATTCCTTTCTTTCTGTGACCCTGATTTTAACAATACTATTCTTTTGCAGTGCTACTATAATATATTCACATGCTCTGCTTTCTTGTAATCAATCACCACTTCCTTAGAGTATATCTCTTTGAGATGCTTTGGTGTAAGGAAGATTTTGATGTGGCAAAATTAAATGAGGTTCACTTTGTTCTTAACAAACTAGCTTCACTTAGGAATGTTGTTTTGATATAGGAACATTTTAACTGTATGAAGAAAGAAAAACATTTAAACTGTTCTTAATGGAATATAGTTTTCACTGTAGTAGATGTACTATGGGTTTTACACATAAACCACAGATGTACTATGGAAGTTACACATAAACCACAGTCTTACATTTTATTCAGTTGTGCATATGTTGACTAAAAATAACATCAATGTTCTGTTCAAGTTACAGATTCTTATGCTTTTTTCAAGCTATTCTTCTCTTGTTCTTGATCCTAACCCTAACTGTAATCCTAAACCTATTTTCCTTGTATAATCCTAAAAGAATAAATTCATATGCTCTGCTTTTTTATAATCAATCTCCATTTCTTTTACAGTGCTTCTCTGTAAAGTGCATTTGTATAACAAACCTTTTGTTGTTGGGAAATTAGAATTATTTTCACTATGCACTTAACAACCCTGCTTTACTTATGTAGATGCTGTTCTTCTAATGCAAGCAACTTCCATGTTGTTAGGGTTAAGGTTTTGATTAGGGATAGGGTTAAAAGTTTAGAGTGTTAGGGTTAGAATTAGAGGGATGTAGCTGCAGTTAAGGATAGGTTTGGGTTAAGGTTATAATAAGAGTTAGTATAGGTTTAGAAGGTTAGGATTTGGGTTAGGTTTAGGATGAAGCACTGTAACACAAGTGGCGATTAATTTAGAGGAAGGCAGAGGACCTGAGATTCTTAACATCACATGGAACTATGGCCTTATCTGAATAAGGATGGACTAGGAAAGCACAGCTTACCCATCTCTAACAGAAGTTGTGCATAGTAGCAACCTTGAAGAACACATGCACTTATGACTGACTAATACACCTCACAGTTACATATTTGCAAAACCAATGTATGACTACTGCAGCTGTATTCAAACTCGATTTGCTAAAAATTATGAGATTACTCGAACTCTAAAGTTCCTTGCTTCAGTACAGCGGCACAAGTGGAATTGGATTGTTAAGAACAGAGTGAAAATTATAGCACTTTTATAATAGAAAGCAGTTTGTTACAGTAATGAAAGTTAAAATAGAGAAGGACTGTAACACTAGATGGATTGATTTATAGGAAAGCACAGAAAACGAGGTTATTACTGTAGTACATCTGCAAAGTTTCTTCTTGAACAATAATGGCAGATAAAATCACAACATACACATCTATAACTGAAGCAGATTAACAAAAATGGGTTGAATCAAGATGTGAGAGTTAGCCAGTAAGAGGCTAGAATAATGGGCCACGCAGTGTTTTAAATGAACACAGTTTCTGTGTAATTATTTCGGGTGTAAGCTAGCCGGGCAGGACAGAACAAGGGAGCTGGGCGGCGGGACTGCCACTCCTCTTACTACAATACAGCAAGCCAACAGCCACCATCAAATTAAATAGAGAGAAACTCAAAGTGATTCCACTAAAATCAGGAACAAGTAAAGGCTGTCTACTCTCTCCATATCTATTCAATATAGGCTTGAAATTTTAGTTACATGAATAAGACAGATAAAGGAGATCAAGGGGATACAAATTGAAAAGGAAGAAGTCAAACTTTTGTTATTTGCAGATAATATGATAGTATATGTAAGTGACCCCAAAAATTCTACCAGAGAACTCGAACAGCTGATAAAAAAATGTTCAGTAATGTGGCAGGATACAAGATTAACTAAAAAAAAAAAATCAGTAGCCCTCCTATATACAAATGATAAATGGGCAGGGAGAAGTAAAACAGAGAAACTCCACCCTTGACAATAGCCACAAATAGCATAAAATACATTGGGGTAACCTAACCAAAGATGCGAAAGACTTGTTAGACAAGAACTTTAAGTTTTGAAGAAGGAAATTGAAGAAAATATCAAAAATGTAAAGATCTCCCATTCTCTTGGATAGATAGGATTAACATAATAAAAATGGCATTGTTACTAAAAGCAATCTAAAGATTCAAAATTTCAAAATTTCAGTACAATTATTTGCAGAACTCAAAAAAACTATACTTAAATTGAAATTGTTATGGAAAAACAAACAAAAAACCAGCATAGAAAAAAACAATCCCGTACAATAAAGAAACTTCTGGAGGCTTCACCATCCCTTATTTCAAACCCTTTTATATAGCTATAGTAATGAAAACAGCTTGATATTTTTATAAAAACAGGCATGTTGACCAATGGAGGCAAATTGAAGTCCCTGACATTAATTCGCACACCTATGAACACCTGATTTTTGACAAAGAATCCAAAACTGTACAAAAAAATCATCTTCAGCAAATGTTGTTGGCATAACTGGATGTCAACCTATAGAAGTTTGCAAATAGATCATCTATCTCCATGCATAAAACTCAAGTTCAAATAAACCAAATACCTCAACATAAAACCAGTTACACTGGTCCTGACTGAAAAGAAATTAAGAAGTAGCCATGAACACATTGGCACAGGATACCACTTCCTGAATATAACACCAGTAACATAGACACTGTGGGTAACAATAAATGGGACCTCCTAAAATTGAAAAGCTTCTTGGAGGCAAAGGACATGGTAAATAAGTCAAAACAACAACCTACAGAATGGGAAAAAATCTTCACCAACCCCACATTTGACAGAGGGTTGATCTCCAAAATATATAAAGAACTCAAAAAACTAGACATCAAAATACCAAATAATCCAATTAAAAATGGAGTACAGATCTAAACAGAGAATTCTCAACGGAAGAATTTCAATGTTCAAAAGATATGTGAAGAATTACTAAACATCCTTAATCATCAGGGAAATGCAAATCAAAACAACTCTGAGATAACATATTACATCTGTCAGAATGGCTAAGGTCAAAAATACTGAGAACAGTTTATGTTGGAGAGGATGTAGAGAAAGGGGAACTGCTGCCATGAGTACAAACTTGTACAGTCAATTTGGAAATCAGTATGGCTGTGGTTGGGGCCTCGGCAAAAACAATCAGGGAAGATAGCTCCAATAGGATTTTGGTTCCCATCATGGAAAGATGCAGAAGCTTGGTGTACAGCCTTAGAACAGCAATTAATGGTGATAGATAAGACTGCAATAGTAGAAGTCCATTAGTGACTCCACTTCCGTTACTGTAGAAATTGCCTTTTGGCCAAGCCCTTTTTGGGGGTCATGCAAAACCAAATACTGCAAGGATGGTATCAGCAAGCTCAATCACCAATGCCATGCAAATGATACTGAAGCCAGTGTTGTTTCAAGCCAGTGATCCCCCCAACACCAACCTGACCACCTGTAATTGACCCTCCTATCAAACCTGAGAAAGTGCTAAAAGGGACATCCCCAATTTCCTCTGATGGTACATGATGGTACTAGGAGAGTCTCCAAACAAAAACAGATACAAGTGGCAATACAAATAAACAAAGATGCTATGTGGCTCAGAAGAGAATAAAGATAAATTGCCCGGTAGATGATCTGAAAGATGTATGGATAGTAGTAACACAAAAGCTGTGAGTGGTGATCATCTGCATTGACAGTTGGGTGGTATTCAAATTCCTGACCTAATGGATGGCCCAATGCGGGAGAGAAAATGGCAAGTAATTAGATGGCCTTTGTGGGAGTAACGTATATGGAAAGAAATATACAACAAAAGTACTACAGTAACTTGAGCCCCTGATGTTTTATCATATGGAATCCTATTGCCTCTTGAGTCTCCCAGGGAATCAGGAAACTGAAGCCCTCACCAAGGTGTGGGCCCTCTGCTTTAAGATACCCCTTAAAACCACACACAAGATTCATATATAGTCTGGATATAAGAGAGTCAGCATGGGCTAGACAATAGTCAAAAGTGCATGGCCTTCTAATAAAATACTCTGATATACAGTTGGCTGTCGAGACCTGTGGGGCTTATTCCTGGTTACAGCATCAAGATGCTCTGATGAGATGTGTGCATAAGTGAAGAATTGGGAGATAGATTATATAAGGTTCCTGCAAATGATTGAAAGGTGTAAGTATATTCTCATTTGCATTACACTGACGCAAGCATTATATAGGCCTTTTCCTGCTAGCAAGCAACTGGGAAGGCTATCATCAAGGGCCTTACCCAACGCAGTGTTATGTATAGGTACCCACATAGAATTTATAGTCACCAGACCACTCACTTCAGGAACAATGATGTGCAAGCCTGGTCTGAATAGAACCAGGTGTAATGATACTTTTATCTCCCCTATAACACTATTGGGATTGGGTTAATTGAAATAAAAAGAATGGGTTTCTAAAGCAATAGCTGAACACCTTAAGTGCAGACTGAACCCCAATGTGGGTGGAAGAAGGCCCTTCCAGAAACTATATGACTGTTATATGAGAACCCAACTATGAGGGATGGGTTGTCACCCAATGAGTTATTTGTTGGCATGGCCCCTGCAATGACAAAGGTTATGATCACTGATGTTGGGTGCATGTCAGAATTGGACAGTAAGGCCCTATTCCTGAAGACACTGCAATGTTGTGAGCACAGGTGAAGGAGAAATAAAGCTGGAAGTAAACTAGAGACTAGCTCTTGCCTCCATTGACTGGTATTCACTGTGCCTGAAGATGGTATACTGATAGCTCATGGGTAGGACTGTTTGCAGCTGTGGGATCATGTGTAAAGAAAACTGTGAACTTACATTCCGGAGTCCAGCTCTGGATGAGGGCAGATCTGAATTGGTGGATGCAAAAGCAGTGACAGAGAAATCAGACACGGGACACTTCTTAGTTTCGTTTTACAGGACATGGACAGAGAGGAAGCACATCTCAGTATGGCTTGAAATTCTCTGATAACCTGCATCTCGCACAGGCTTTATTTCTACACAAAATAATTTCCTCATAGACTTTAATCATTGATTAAAATGTCTTTTCATGGTACATAGTTTTTCTAAAGACTTCCATAATTACGTAAGCATATCGAAGTAAAAGAAGCAAAATGAGCAAACAGCAAATTTCATGAGAACTAAAGTGTAACATTATGATAAAGTCAATTCTTTTAATTCAATTTCGTTTCCCCTAACATCAGTGTTGTAAATACTTGTGGTTACAAAAATACTAGACAGAATGTCTCTATTTAAGTTTGACTAAGGTAATAGATCAGAAGTTATTTCCTACTACCTGTTATATCAAGCTTTTCCTGTATTACACTATTAATCTACTATAGTGAATATCTGATTTTTCTTGTTTAAATGTTTTCTCTTCTATCTGACATAAGACCACCATCCTTTCCTTGGGCTTTGGAAGTGTTGTGCTCTGTTCTTTGTTCTTTCTACAATATCAGAGCAGTCCTCTTCTGACAGATTTGCTCAGGAAGCCAGGCAGTTCAATGAGCCAGAGTGTTTCTCTTTGTGTCTCTGCCATAAACCCTTGTTACAATATGGTTCCTATCTTTACTACAATCCTGCAAAGGGCAAAAGAACATCAAGATTCCTAAAACTACTTACTTTCCCTTCAGGAGGGTACCAAGGCCTGTCATTCATTTTATACTCAAAATGTTTTCTTGTCCATGCTAGTTTCATGTTTCTAAAGGAGAACATGAAAATCTAATGATTCAGTTAAAGTTTTTCAACTTCTAAAATTTTCATAAGATTTTCTTCTTTAATGATTTTTTTCCTCATCCTGTGTCTCATGCTTTATAATACCAGTAAAGTAATAAGTTCTATATAAGATGCAATTTCTTGCACAGATGATTCTTCTAGGGATCTGCCAACTTCTACAAGAAATGTTACATTATCCCAGCTCTACCCTTTAGTGTGGGGCCCTTAATAGCAAGGAATTCAAATATTAAGCATATCAAAAACGCTGGCAAGAGATGTGTAGCAAATTTCAGCAAGGAGAGGGAAGAGTCAGTCCAAGTCATCTAAGCATTGGAATGTTGTCAAGCAGCACCTTCAAGACAATTGGCATTTCCACTTACCATGAACTATGGATGTGGCAGAGTGAAGAACATGGTTGTTTAGAAGAAACTGCGGAACTATGATAAGTAACTGCACTTAAAAGCAAGGACATTAAAGGAATGGCCTGGGATGTATACATTATCCCTATGAGAAAGACAAAGGCCTTGAAGGAATATTCTTAGCTTTTTCCATTACCAAAGATAATATTCTCAAGATATAATGCCCTCACTATACTTCCTTTTTCTTAAGCTAACTATAAACATTACCCCATGAGTTGCTTGATTTATCAATGAAAGGGAGAAGTGCTCGTTTGCACCGCTTTTGTTCTTAAATGCCTTGAACCCCCAACTCCCTCATTCAGATCTTCAGCATTTCCTTGAATCCTCATAGACTTAGTCTCACTGGCCAAAGTGTGTCAACACCAACATTGTTGCTTAACAAGAGCCCCCTTCTGTATTATTAATAAACTAAGCAAGATATTCCTACTGGTATAATAGTGGTACAACTTGAACACATAAAAATAACAGCTTTCCTATTGCATTTAAGGCCCATTCCAACGGTGAGGGAGGTGACTTATATATGTTTATGATTGCATTTGTGGTTCCTGATCATTTGCTCAAATTTTCCACTTCCAAAATTCCCTTGATTTGTGGGGTTTTTTTGTCTCTATTTCTGTTTTAAAGTCTTGAATAGTTTCTTTCACCTGTTTGCTTTTTCTTGGCTTTCTTTAAGGGATTTGCTGACTTCTTTCACTTTTTTGTTTGTCTTTTCCTCAACTTCTTTAAGGGCATTTTTCATTTCTTCTTTAAGGGCTGCATCCATTTTCATAAAGTTATTTTTAAGGTCATTTTCTTCTGCTTCAACTGCATTGAGGTGTTCCGATCTCGCTTTTGTAGAGCCATTAGTTTCTGGTAATTCTGGCATTGTCATGTTTCTCTCTATGTTGTTGAGTGTATTCTTACCTTTTTGTCTACCCATCTCTTCTTCCTCTGTGATTCAGAGGTCCTTTTTATTCCAACTGGTATAGTTGGGGCTATGGCTCTGTTGAGCACTCTTTCAGGTGTAGGCAGAACAGAGCCTCTGGTGATCTCTCCTCCAGGTCCATCCAGACCCAGGACTCAGATGGTCACTCCTTGAGTTGGAGGCAGGGCTATGGTTCTGGTCACTCTCCCCAAGGTGTGTCAGTTACTCAGGCCTCTGGCACATTCGGGCAGGTCATTTGCTCCAACCTCCTCTGGCACTCATGGGTGGATTGGTTGCTTGGGCCTCCTATGGCACTCCCTGGCAGGTCAGTCACTCTGGCCTCCTCAAGTGACTTCGCAAGTATGAAATCCCATACAAAATGCTTATTTAATTAGTATTTAAAAGAGTGGTCAATAACCACTTCATTGAAACCATCTTATTCTTGAGATATCATATCATTCTAGTAGCATTTTTTTGCTATATACACAATAGAACCCAATGTAAAATCTGAAAAAATCATACCAAACTCATAAAATGTCACACAATTTTGACATAGTATGCTTTTTCTTTTTACCTTACCAAAACACTCTAGTACACAGTTACAACATAGATTTCATTGTCCAATTTTAGTAAATTTATGGAGAAAATTCTGTCAAGCATGTGGATAAATTCATCCCCTCCAAGTTTGTTTATAGTACTGACCTGAACAATACCTTTTTATGTATACATAAAGCTATATACTCAGGTTCAGGATGTAAGAGGAGAACTTCCAGGAATAATTTCTCTTGTTCTACCATTACCACATGAGTTCCATGGCTCAAACTCTGGTGGTCAGGGATCTGTTCTCCTGTTCTTCCATGTGGATTCTACAGATCAAAATGAGGTGGTCAGACTTATGGCAAAATCCTGTACCTACTAAGCCATCTCAATAACCTGTGTATGTTGTTTTATACAGCAAACCTAAGGGTTTGTAATTTCCCAACTGTTCATCACAGAAACTAGCCAATACTTAACCAGTAATTTTTAAAGCTTTCAGGTTGTGTCAAGGAGATGTTGTGAGGGCTAAAGTTATGTTTTAATTATAATTTGCTGTGCATAAGTGATCTATAAAACAAAATTGCAAGTAAACCCCACTTGCCCAAGGACAGATAACTTTCTAAAATGCTAGGAGCTGTTGTTCAAGTAAGATAACAAGCCATGTGTTTCTGCTTCTATAAACAAGCTTGGTTGCCTCGACTGTACAGGATGTGCTTAGTCACACGCAGGTTGGAGACACACAGGCAGGAATCATGCTTACATTTGAATGGATAAAGGCAGGATGTATGTAACATTGTGAGTTTTGCCTTTATAAACTCCTGACTAATGTAATTTTTGGACATTCTCTGGGAATCCTGAATATGGTCCGGGCCAGTGTCCATCATCCTGGACAGTATTTAATAAAGCTTGCTTCAATTTTGCATCAAAAATTGTGGTAGTGGTCTTATTCTCACCTGGTGGGGTTAATATTTTCTAGAGCCCCCAAAGAAACCAGACTCCCACATAAATTCTAAACCCAGACTTTCATTCTGGGAAACTGATGCTAAATGGCCACCTCAAGAAGTGTGCACCTTGAGATGTTTCAAGGCTCTGAGGCATGCTTTAGATTTTACAGACCATGAGAGAAAACTGACATGTTGACAAATGAAGCAAGTATCTACAGAGGCTTCCCCTGATATGTCATAGTAATTTTATATGATATTTGGTCTGTTGGGATCCTGATCTGGGATGTGGAGGGGTTTGACTGATCCTAATCTTCTCCCATTCAGGGCAAAAAGTGGTATGTCACCCACCCATCTAATTCTGATGTTTGGAAAATTATTTCTATCCTTTTTTGTATGTGAATGGGTCTGTGTTTTCAGGTGTGTTCATAAGTTTTATTGCAAATATGGGAGCCAAAATGAAAATGGGTCAGGCTCAGTTGAATATATGTATGACAGTGGCCACCAAGTAATTTTGTTTCTGGCTGGTTGTCTTTGAATGTGTGAGCTTTATGTGGTCTATGTTTATTGGTTTGGTTTTGTTCTCTTTGCTACTACCAGTGGCCAGTCATCAGTTAAAACAGTTTGCCATGGCTGCTTTGATGGCCAAGCTCAGAATTTACCTCTGAGTTTTCTGGTCACTATATTCAGTTTAAAAAATGTCTTTTGAGTGTGGATAAAATTAAAGTTGTTTTATGCTGTTCTACATTATTGAATAGCTGACTGTGGAGTTGGGTTAGGATTCTCCTTTCTCTAGACTCAAACATGCTTATTTTAAAAAGTCTCCTCTCTGTACTTTTAGGTGATGCACCTGACTCTGTGATAGGGAAAAGAGAACAAAATAGCTAAAATTAAACTTCTAGTTTTATTTAACTGCCTAAAATTTTTGATAAGATATACACCTTAAGATTCTTTAGATTATTATGTGACAATGTTTTTGTACCTCTAGATTTTATGTTTATTAGGTATACTTGAAAATCTGTAACAAAAAAGTTCACTTAAAACTCATAACATGGGGGGCTGATAGTTACTAGGTCATTTACAATCTGTCCAGCACTTTTTGGGTTCAACTATATGTAATAAATACAAATCCTGTATATATATATATATATATATATATATATATATATATATATATATATATATATATATATATATATATCCAGATCTCTGAACAGAGGAGAAAATGTTCATCTTTTTTAACCCAAAGCCATAGCTTTTGTTATGACTCAAAGATGTGAGTCTACTCCAGCCTGTTAACTGCTTTTTCTACAATGTGGATTTAAGTACAAATTTCAAACAATGGTAAGGCCAGTGTATTTAAAACATTTGTCTCATTTGGTAAACTAAAAAAAAAAAAAAAAGATGAAAGGATAAGGGAGTCATAGGACTTGACTCTGACTGTCATAGGCCAAATGGACTCGAAATAAGTACTCCTGTTATATCAGTCAACAGCTTAAGTTTCTAAACTTTGACTTCTATCCCTAGTCTATATCTGTCCCAGCAGATTTCCATGTGGCTGACAGACCACATGCAGATATGCTAACTTAAATCTTGTTGTGTTATACTTGCACACTATGTGAAAATGTGTTGCTATGGTTGATGTAATAAAATCAGAATGGCCAATAGCTAGGCAAGACGTAAGGGCAGGACTTCTGGATAGAGAAAGAACTCTAGGAAAAAGAAGGTAGATTCACGAGCCAGACACAAAGAAAGCAGCATGAGTCATATGAAAGAGGAAGTAACAAGTCATTTGACAGAATGTAGATTAAAATAAATGGGTTAATTTAAGCTATAGTAGCTAGTGGTACAAGGCTAAACTAAGGCTGAGCTTTCATAATTAAAAGAAGGTGTCTGTGTCTTTGTTTGGGGATGGAAACAGAAAATAAAGTCTGTCTGCACAAACTGCTCCAAATGGTGTGTACCCTGAACTTGCTGAAAGCTGATGTTAACCAGTTCAGCTGAAGTGATTGCTCCCTGTTGCTTCAGCTGGGTCAGCTAACAAGATGCTTCTAATGAATGTCCCAAATCCTCAGTGCCATCTCTGACTTTGACTGTATCTCAGCCTTGCCAAACCCTGGAAACAACATCCTAATTTCAGCAGGATGTAGGTACAAAAGAGAGTATGTCACCCCTTATCCTGAACAAGCTGGAATGTTAGGTCAAAAGGACACTCCTGGGCATAAGGGGGAAATGGGTACCTATGGTGACTAATTGCAAACTAGAAAAAGTATCTGTTAAAAGCAAATAGAACAAGATCTACCATCAGTAGGTAGATTCATTAGCTGAAACAGATCTACAATATAATGGGGCACTGGCCCTGCTCTATGCAGAAGAAGGGAGATCTTGTGTTACTTTATGAGAAAATTACTGTTTCTATGAAAATCACTCAGAAACCATAGAGATAATTTTGCTAGATGAAAAAACAAAAAGTAACAAGCAAAACACACATGCATACACACACACAGGAACTCGATTTGAAATAAATGACTGGGTTCCATTCTCAATTTGGGGCTTTCCCAGATAGTAACTCCAGTGTCAACCACCATGGGGCCTCTACCCCTTCTGTTTCTGCTAATTTTCTCTTGGCCCTTGTATCATTAATACATCAACTAGATATATAAATTCCTGTCTGTGCACCATTAAGCTGATGGGTATTAGAAACCAATTTAAACAAGTATCCACCACAGAGTCAAGGATTTGACTCAGGACACAACTCAAGGAGGAATGGGAGGGCTAAAATTTTGTTGTAAGTTTAAATTACTGTGCTTAAGAGATCTATAAAACAAAAATGCCTCTAATCCGTAAGTCCCACTTACTCAGTGACAGATAATTTCTTAGAATGCTGGGAGCTGTTATTCATGTAAGATAACAAGCCATGTGTTTTCACTTCTGTAAACAAACTTGGATGCCCTAACTGCACAGGATGTACTTAATCACATGTAGCTGGGAAGTATTCAGGCAAGAAGTATATTGCCCATGATTGGATGAAGGTGGGAAGTACGTACCCTTGTGGCTTTTGCCTTTATAAACCCCTGAATAATATAATTCTCAGCCACTCTCTGGGAATCCTGGATATGAAACTGGCCAGTATCCATCAACCTGAGCAGTATTTAATAAAACTTTCTTCAAATTTGACTCAAAAAATTGTGGTAGTGATCTTCATCTCACCCTTTGGTATTAACAATGTAACCTTACCTTTCTTTAATTTCTTTTTCCTTTCCATCATTTTTTTCATGTTCATTTTCTCTTTCACTTTTTTTGACACATGATATAAAGAAGGGAAGTTTGCATTAAAATATCTGTGAAGCTGAGGATAAACTAGAACTCCTAATCCTCCAGCATCCACTTCCTTGATGCTGGGTTAGAAACAATGTATTGCTTGCTTTTATCATGTCTTCAAAGGAGATGTGAATATTTTATGCTTTGTATTTGTACTGCAATGTTACCCACTAACTTGTCCAAGATCATATAGAGGTACTCCTGTCCTGCTGCATTGACTGACAGTGGCTGTAACTTTCAATTCCTGCAGCATGGGTTAGCGGACACCACTCTCAGAAGCCATAAGGCTCTGCTTGGCTTCTGACATGATGTTCAGTATCGTGAGTGCTCAGAATACACACAGGAAGGAATCCACGAGTCAAGAGAGTGAGGAATACTGAGGGGGTGTGGAGGGGGTGGTATGTGCTTCCTGCCTCCCCTCTCACCAGCTTCTGACTTCTTGCCTGGGGTTGGGAATAGGGTTCAAAGGTGAGCGAGACCACTGGCATAGTGGGCGGACCATCTGCATCAAGACCCATGAGAGTGGCCAGAAGGAGACTGAAGCCTTTCTGCTCATCCGAAACCCCTACAAGACACTCATGGCTGAGTTCAACCGCAAGTATGGAGGCCACATAGGCTTTGCTGCCCATGCCCACTTTAAAGGCAAAGGTACAGGAGGAAGGGAGGGCCTGGAGTGGTGTGGGGTGCAGGGTGGCCAGCATGCGGTGACAGGAGAGAGGGCCCCAGGTGGTGTGGGGTACAGGGTAGCCAGCAGGAAACTCTTCAGAGGAATACAGAGCTTGTGCAGAGCAGCACTGGGTGGCTAAGGCTCCATGGGGCGACACCCAAAGCACCAGCTATGTAGCCCAGGAGCTAAGGATTCAGACTTTGCAGTGGGACTCCCTTGTAAGGGGACTCCTAGCCCTTATGCTTTCTTGAATAGCTCTAATTTTCTGGACTTAGGGAGATGAAAAAAATAGTGGAGTGCAAGGATCTGGAAGGTATACTTTCTCTACTCACCAGCTATGGTTTAATAACTAGTCTGCATGTTACTCATAGCTTTGTCTTTCCAGTGCAGAAGATATTCCCTTGTATCCATCCTGAAGACTCTTAATGTAGATTTTTACTATGTATAAAACTTTGGTATTAGAATTTCACATGTTTTTTATTATCCTTATAAATTTTGTTTATATCACTTTTTGTTTAGATTCTAAAACACACCTCTAGGATTTCTTCAGAGCCTAAGCTGAATGTTCTCTCTAGTTTCTGAATGTTGCTCTTTTAGGCTCTGGTGAGTTGGTTTCTCCAACTACCTCCTAAAAGTGATTATGTAAATTTGGGCACTAGAATTATTCAGAAATCCCCCCTTCCTTCTCCATAGTCATTCACATGTTAATGTACCAAGAAAGACTCTTCACTCCACCACATTTCTTAAATTCCTCATTTCCTATTCCTAGTTGTGTTAATCCCCTTCTCCATGGGGCAAAATATAAAAGTGGCCACAATCTTCAATGATCTGTGAGCCCATTCTTTTCTTTTTAATTTATTAAAAAAAAATTTCTCATTTTGAATGTCAAATCCAGTTCCCACTCCCTCCTCACCTTCCTTTCCCTCCACCTACCCCTCCATCTTACCCCCATCCCATTCCCCATCCCTCCTTCCAGCCACTCCTCAGAGAGGGTAAGACTTCCCATGGGGAGTCAACAAAGTCTAGCACATTGCTTTGAAGCAGACCCAAGGCCCTCCCCATTAATTCTAGGTTGAGCAAGGTGTCCCTCCAGAGAGAATGGGTTCCAAAAGCCAGAAAGAGATTTAGGGATAAATCCTGGTCTCACTCCCAGTGGCCCCTCAGTCTGCCCCAGCCACACAACTGTCACCCACATTCAGAGGTCCTAGTTTGGTCCTATGCTGGTTCCCTTGCTGTCAAACCTGAGTTTGTGGGCTTCCATTAGCTCAGATAAGCTATTTCAATGGGTATCCCCATCATGGTCTTGACCTCTTTGATAATATTATTGCTTCTCCCTCTCTTCGACTGGACGTAGGGAGCTCAGCCCAGTGCTCTGCTGTGGATCTCTGTATCTGCTTCTGTCAGTTACTGGATGAAGGTTCTATAATGACTTTTAAAACAGTCATCAATCTGACTATAGGAGCCCATTCTTAAAATATCATGTATGCGTCTCCTCATGGTACCTACTTTGGTGTTTGCTTACTCATGTCTGTAATTGTGACTTGTCCCAGTGATGTTTGACTGTCAAGACATTATCAAGTATAACAAGAGTGCTTCTGATTTGGAAGTTCTCTCACTGTTTTAGGAGTGCAGCTGCCCTTTGTTGATACAGAAATGTCAGCTGAAGAACAATATGTCACATGGATCTCATTCATTTCCCAGTGAGCAGTCAGACAGCCAACTACCAGAAATCCTACAATAGATTATACACAAATAAGTAATTCCTTTCTGCAACACCGGAGAGGCTGGAAATTTCTTATATCATAGTGAAGTTTAAAACCATCACCCACAGAATTGGGAATTTAAAACAGTTCACTGAGAGCTACAGTTAATTGATATTCACTAGAACTGACAACATCTCCTTTACAAGCTATGGTCTAAATGGCGTTTCTTTAGGGAAGTATTTTTGAAACACAGATATGAAATTTGGATCCATGATTATTTTCTTTCAGACTAACACACTGGTTATATTGTCTTACTTATTGCTTTATTGTTTTCCCAAGCTAGACTGAAATCTCAGTTAGTGTTGGATTACAGCTAACATCTTCACCACGGGTTCTTTAGATCTCCACATATAGTTACTGCATTGTGTAATCCATGTACTAAACAGTTTCTCTAAGCATCTTGAATGCTTGGCTCATGGTTGGATTATGGCTACTAATCATGGTTTGTATGTGCTAGCAAATGGACAGTAATCTGATACTTTGTGCAGCGCTGCAGGGCACTGGTGAACTTGGTCCAGGTAAGTGAGCACAAAAACTGCTTAACCTGCTCTGTCTCTGCATTTTGAGCTAAGTAGTGTCTCCTTCAAGTCAGCACTCAGCATTTACATTCAGAGGATCTGCCAAATATGAAGGATGAAGGTAGAAATATACAATCCCCTAAGTGAATTTGTAGGTAAGGAAGGGGAATGCTCTCCTGTTGCCTCTGAGAAGGATTTGACATGTTATATATACAACATGAGTTTGTCTGCAAATAATGGCCTTTTTTTCTGCTAAGTTCCATCACAACTGCATTTATGATGCCTCAATTGTAAGTGCACACCTACTGTTAACTCTGGAACAGCGAAGTGTGTGCTGAATGTTCTGCTTGGCTGTGTGTTTGACTTCGATATTCTGGAACTGAGCAATCATCAAAATGAAACCTGTTCTTAAAGGGAACTCCTAGTCTATCTTTGCCACATCCCTTCAACTTCTATACCAGAATTCTTCAATTTGATGCTTATCATAAATTAATGGGTCTCTATAGCACCTAATATATCATAATCAGGACTTTTTAGAAAACAGACAGTAAATTCACAGCTTACTGAACAAATTGTCAGAAGTATTCTTTGTAGCATTTTTAAATTTTATTTCTACAAACTTGTGAGTGCCCCTTTTCTCATCATAGAAAATGTATTATAAATACATATCCTGCCAAAAAGGTTTTGAACACTGGTGATTCCTCAACTTTTGTTCAAGTCTCATTGGGACATAAAGGAAAAACTCACATTTCTGTCAGAGGATGAAACATCTTTAATAGTTTAAAATTGCATGATATTATAGTGGTTTATGATAATAGAAGAGAACACAGGTATTGTGATATAATTTATACCAATTTTCCAATGTCAGAATTAAACTGCATGACTCAGTTATGCCTCCACAGATGGGACAATTAAAAGGAAGTTGGCAACTACATGCAGTCAGGGAAATTATAAACCCAAGAGGAAAGGGTTACTGTGATTAGCATGGGATATGCCACTTGCTGGAGTCTAGAGTACATTCATTTTTCTGTTCTTCAACAACAAGGTGGGGTTTATTTGGGTATTGAAATTATAGGGATTTGTTACAATGTACTGACCTGCTTTAATCATAACTATGCATGGCTGATAGCCATAAATCCAAGATTCTTGAAGGAATTGTTTGTTTTGTGCAAGAATTAAATGTACAGCAGCTATATTTGAAGATCTAAGAATACCATGATAAAGATATTTGATGTGGTCCAACACTAACTGAACGTTCAGTCTCTCTTGGGAGACAAGTAGTGAAGAAATAAGCAAGAAAATATAACCAGTTTGATTATATTATATACACTACATCCAGAATATATGTGGTGGTTTTAATGAGATTGGCCCAATATGCTTATATATTTTAAGACACGGTCCCTAGTTAGAATTGTTTAAGTATTAGGAAGATGTCACCTTTTGGATGGGCTATGTCACTAGGCAGAGACTTTGAGGTTTCAAAAAGCCCATGCCATTGCAAACTTGCTTGTTTTCTCTCTGGCTTGTGCTTGTGAAGCTCTCAGCTACTTCTCCAGTACCATGTCTGCCTACATATTGCCACAATGCCTAACATCACTGTCATAGTATGTAACCTTTTGGAACCATGGATCCCAAATGATACGCTTTCATTGTATGTTGCCTTGGTCATGGTATTTATTTAAAGCAATAGAAAAGTAACTAAGACAGTATACTGCAGATCAATGAAAGGATTCCAACTGTAATATTGAAAATTGCAATCATATCAAAACAACATGAACATTCAGTTGTCTCCGGGTTTAAAAGTTGAGTAGGGTCAGACCTATCTAATATTTTGATGAGAGGAATTAGTGAGTGCAGGATGCTATAGGTATAATGAAAAGTAACACACATAAAAAAATTTCAAAAATATATTTTTAATATCAGTTTCTGTGAAACATCTTGCCTATGAAAGAGGAAGAGAAGATATTGCCCAGTTTGAAGTTGTGTCATGTGAGGGCCCCAATCCAGGCTAGACCTGTCCAATGACAGTGTCAGCTGTCTTCCTCACAGATCATCAAGTTATTCACATTCCTGTATTCTATTTTCCACACAAGAAGATTGAGAAGGTTAGATAAATTTGGCAACAATCAAGCACCTGACAGTGCAGGGGTCCAAATGCTTAGCAAATTCTGTACAATCTCAGGAAGTTCCTTTTAAATTGGCAAGCAGTATGAGAAGGTGTTTGGGTGTTCACCTGCATGGGAAAACTGAAAAAGATTACACATGGTTAATCTGAAAAAAAGTAAGCCAGACACCATCAAAATACAGTGTTGATTCTGGGGAGATGGCTCCATGTAAAAAGAAGTGCCTGGGAAAAGACGAGGGCTTAGGATCAGACCACACACCCACATAAATAGCCTGGTGTGGTGTCACATGCTTTTCATCCCTCTATAGCAGGCTAACAGGCTGATTCAAGGGACTTGATGGTTATTCAGTTTTGGAAAGTCAGCAAGCTACAGGCTAAGTGACAAACCCTATCTCAGAAACTAAAATAGTGATGGAAGAAGAAATCTAACACTCAACTCTGGCTTCCTGGGCGCAGACACAAGAACACATGTGTCCACACAAAAATACTTGCAAGTCTATGCCCCCCACAGAGAGAGAGAGAGAGAGAGAGAGAGAGAGAGAGAGAGAGAGAGAGAGAGAGATCCCATGCAATCATAGAATATAAACAAAAGCATTGGTTCTTCAAAAGTGAGTAAGAGAGAATATATAGCAGTTCAACACTGTTGTAGACTCTCACATGGCTATGCAAACAGGAATGGAGGTTTCCTTTGCCTGATATCCTCATTGACATTAATAGACTACCTTGTCCCTCCTGTACATCAATCTCTGTGCCTCTTGATAATGAAAGCCACAAGGTATTCCCTTCGTGGAACTCTCATTTGGTTTGAAAGTCTTCTAATGACTTCCAATTTGGTTTCCAGAGAACATTCAAGCCCTTTCTCCAGCCTGCTTTGTGAGTGCTTTCAGAGGATTGAACACTCTTCTTTGCCTTTTTTCTTACTTATGGTACTTAAGACAACTAGTCTTTTAGAGTACTTTGTACAGCTTTGACTGTGCATGTTTTCTTTCCTTTGTTTTTAGCAACATGGCAGAAACTTGGGTTATCTGTGAAGAGGTTACCTCAGTTGAGAAAACATCTCTATTAGATTGGGCAGTATGCAAGCCTGTAGGACATTTTTCATGGTCAATGATTGATGTGGCAAGGCCCAGCACATTGTATGTGGTATTATTCCTTTCTAGGTGGTCCTGAACTGTTTAATGAAAGCAAGTTGAGTTAGCCATAAATAGCAATCAAGAAAATACATTCCTTTCTGATCTCTGCTTCAGTTCCTGCCTCCAGGTTTCTGCCTTGAGTTCCTTCTTTAGGTTCCCTCAATGACGAGATATAAAATAGTAGATAAAGAAGTAAACCTTTACTCTCTCTCTTTGGCTAGTTCCATTCCATATCCTTACCTTTCCCTGGCAGATATCCCATGGCTCTAGCATCTCTAACATGTTGGGGTCTCACACACAATCCATGATTCACCTTCCAGGCTCAAGCAATGGGCAGTGATGGCCTCCAAGCAGGGACTTCTTTATCACATTCCTGGTTCAATGACTTTCCTTATTTATGCATTCTTTAGTATTCTAAAGCTAGAACTACATAGCTGAAGATTCCTGGTTCTGATAGCTGCTTGAGATGAAACCCAGCCCTCTCCTTAAGTTATATTTACATAAGCTTTGATTTTTTTGATGCTTTACTTTCTTGTTTGTTTACCCTCAGGAGCAGAAGTTTCCTTAGGCATTTCCATTTCACAAGTTGAAAACATAGCTGGAGTCTTGTGCTAAGAGCTCAACTCACTTTTTTTCTTTTACGTGAGGACTTTCTTTAAACTTCTCATCTACTGGAGCACAAGATTTGGTGTCAACACCACATTCCCTGGTGCCTTTTTTTTCTCCTCACATTTATATTTGTATTACTTTTTGCCCCAATTACTCTTTTTCATTGTAGGTCTGCATAAAAGTGATTACTAATAATACTATTATGTATCAAACCCGAACACACAGCTAAGTGAGGTGCCTGCATAACATATCAAAGCAGACCTGACTGCCAAGTTTTCCCAGCAACCTTTAATACCTACCTGTTGAAGCATATGGCTGCATATCATTCCCCCTACCCTAAATTTCTCCAGCCCTGTTCTGGGCTGCCCTTCCTGCAGTTAACCTTCCCTATACAATCCAGCTGTTTTGGTTACCTGGCCTTAAAGTTTTGTTTTTGAGTCAGGGTTTCTCTGTGTACCCTTGGGTGTCCTGGAACTCACTCTGTGGACCAGGCTGGCCTTGAACTAACAGAGATCTGCCTGCCTCTGCCTCCTGAGAGCTAAGATCAAAGGCATGTGCCACCACTGTCCAGCCAACTTGGCCATTTTGTCTATCCTTTAGTTGCTGCTCTCCCCTCCCCACTCTCCTCACATGGCTCAGCTCACAGTCATGTTCACTCTGGACTTTCTCAGATGTCCCTACCTCTGGCTATGTTCTACCTTTTTACGTATAACAAACCTTCTCCTCCACCATACCTAGGAGCAGTCATATTCTTCATTTTTTGTTTCTCTTTTCACTAGGATGGCCCATTAAGCTCCTCTTAGAGCATTAAACTACTTTACTAGACGAAAGTCCCAAAGTTTTCCACATTTCTGAGGGTAAAAAAGCCTGATAAGGCCTGTCACAGCAATATGTGGTTCCCTGGTACTAACTTCTGTCAGAGTTACATTTCAATTGGTATAAAAAAGTTACCAAGGAAACTTATAAAATAATTTAACACTGTTAATTAAGGAAGAGATAGTTGCCTCCCTTTTCAGTGATCAGCAAGTTAAGGGCTCTCTGGTTTTGTAGGGTCACTGAGGCTATTGGGGGTGAACTTATTTTGTAGTAGTTTTAGGGCCAGAGTTGATGCCTAGATAGTATCTGCTAGCTGAGTGGATATCTTCCAGGAAAGATATAGACTATGTCCCAGTTCCATTGCAGTCAGGCCTAGAGCCACTACTGAATTCATTTCAATCATGACTGGAAGAAGCACAGGCCACTGTGGTCTGTGTATGACCTGGAAAAAACACAAACTATCTTCCCTCAGTGTAGAGGGGAGACTAGGAAATAATAGAATGGTGAAGCACGGTGCATTGGTTGATGTATATATGCTCCAATAGAGCATGAAGTGGCTCCAGAAAAGGGTACCTATGGAAGTTAGTAAGAATTCTGAGATTGTTGCATTGACAATGGTTAAGGGAGAGCAAGGTACAGCATGGTTATTGAAAAGGCAATGGCCTCGTGTTTTTAGAGGATACAGAAATATCATCACAGGTGAAAAGGGTGTGGGGGGCAATGGTCTCAGGCTTGCAGAGTGTGAAGTTTAGACTTATGTTTGTGAGGAAGGTGGCTGCCACACAGAATTGGTACAAATTATCACAAAGGAATCACAATGTTGTACTGAGGTACCCATCCATGTAGTGCTATAGATGTGGAGAAGTCTCATGGAGTTATTTAAAATGGCTATCCACAAGGTAGGTTTAAAGGAGAGGTTCCTAAGCTTGGAGAGTTCTGAGTTTGAGTTGGTCTCTGATTGTGTTATGGCCTCTTCTATATCACTGACTATAGTGGACAGAATCTTCTTAAGAGCTCTAAAGTTATAATTTTTTTTCCTCTGGTAGAAGGCCAAAATCCACGAAAGTAAGTAGAGGCACCTCCTTGAACTGGCCTCAGGCCCATTTGTCATCTTGTCTTGGGTAGTGAAGATGATGATGCTCCTTTCAGGGTCAAGTTTCATTTTTTGGGGCTATATCTCATGGTCTGGGGAAAAATAATATATCTGTATATCTATATCTATCCATATCCATATCTATCTATCTATCTATCTATCTATCTATCTATCTATCTATCTATCTATCTATCTATCTATCTATCTATCTAGCACCAGAATGGGCAACCTCCTATGTGATATCATCTTTGCCGTTTTGGTTTCTTTGGTCCTGGAGAAAGAAAATATATTTAGACTTAGCATGGACGGAATGGGACAGAGTAGAGCCACAGTCAACTGAGCAGGCTGCATGGAGATAAGATGTAATGTGCTATCTGAAACACATCCTGAATAAAAGCAGAAGGTAAACTTAAGGTGCTTAGGGGAATCTTTATCTTTGCATATTTATCAAGTTTCCAGACATGTATCATAGTTCTGTTTGTTGAGATGGTGAAAAGGATCCAAAGACTAGAGGAAGAAAAGAGCCCATCCTCAAAAATAGGCAGTAGATGGTAGGCAGGAGAGCTTAAGCTTTAGCAGTCCTGTGGAGCAAAATGAGTACTTATTAGGCAAGCGGTATGGGGCTCATTTGATTTGTGACAGATGGATCCAAGTTCTAACTCCCCGAAATCAAGTTGTTATTATCCAATGTGGTCCACACTGTATAGGTTGAGGTCTTGTGGATGATAGGCTTTCAAAAAAAAACCTGATATCCTGGCAAAAATATTTGGGTAATAGGATTAGTACATTGTAGTAAGAGGTGCGGGCCACATTCCCAGTGCCTGGCTAGCTTAACTCCCGAAATAATTACACAGAAACTGTATTCATTTAAACACTGCCTGGCCCATTATATCTAGCCTCTTCTTGGCCAACTCTAACATCTTAAACTAACCCATTTCGATTAATCTGTGTTTACCACAAGATCATGGCTTACCGGGAAAGATTCAGCATGTCTGACTCTGGTGATTTCATGGTGGCGGCTCTCCGTCCATGTCTTCTTCCCAGCATTCTGTTCTCTTTTCCCAGCCTATCTATGTCCTGCCCTATTAAAAGGCCAAGGCAGTTTCTTTATTTAATCAATGAAAGCAACACAAATGCAGAAGGACCTCCCACAACAGTAGAGGGCTAAGGGAGGGCACATTCAGCCTATTCCCAGAGAAGGTGTCTTAAGACAGTGAGAGAAGGTAAGTAGTCGTGGAGTGAGGCTGGTTCCAGAGGAGGGAAATTTTCCAAAAGAAAAAGCCAGCAGTACATTAACTCAAATGATCTGAAGGAAGAAGGGGAATTAGGGCATGGCCTGAATGAGAGTTAGGGCTAGAGGTAGGAGGTTGAGTAAAAGGTGAACTTCAAAAGACAGTTCTGATAAGTGAGACTTAATAAGTCCCTCTGCCTTTTTTACCTTTCCCAAGGATTGGGGCCAATAGGGAAGGTGCCATTGTATGTCCAAGACCCTTGAAACAAACTGAGTGACTCTGGAGATGAATTCTGAACAATTACATAATTTTCTAGACCTAGGAAGTCCAAAATATCATTCATGAAGTGAGAACAGAACACTTATGCAGTTTCAGCCATTTTAAGTAGAGATTCTACCCTTCTAAACACAAAGTATCTACTTTAGATACTAAATATTTTTTTAGATAATTTTAATAATATTTATTTAGATAATAAATACTAATAAAATACTAAATATTTTAGTAAGAAAATATTTAGGTTTCCTTTATTAAGAGGTTTCTAGGGAAAATCTGTCTGCCAGTACTTTCCTGAAAGCTATAGCAAAATTAGTTATGTTGAAGGAAGGGGATGTTGCAAGGCCCATTGTTGGGAGGTTTGAGTTCTGGAGAAGGACAAAAAGGCTAGGAATTAGAGAGCTTGGAGGCACCAGTAAGGAGGTCGAGACCTATAGTGAAAAGATTTGGGAATAGCCATCAGGAAGGGTTTTGGTTAAGCATCAGGAAGACAAAACCAGTCCTGCAGAAGAAGCCAGCCTTTGGGGCCCACATTGACTCCCAGAGTCTCTGGGACTCAGGATAGGGAGGAGTCAAGAGGAGAATAAAGGAAGGAAAGTAAGAGTGTTGGCAGACTTCCTTAGCAGTCTTATTAGCAAAGGCTTTCCCCAAAATGATACTATTGGTAGGGGCCTTGTGACCTCAACTGTAAATAATTTCCACTTTCTTAAGAAGATAAGAGACTTCTAGCAGCCTTAGTCCTAGAGACGTATTGACAACAGATGTACCCTTGGTGGTAAGGAAGCCCCTACCCCACCAAATGGTGGCATAGTGGTGTAGCATATGAAATACATATTTAGAATCTGTGTACATGTTGGTGGTTTTGTCTTGTGCCAAGGAGAGGGCTCCAGTGAGATCTATGTGCTCTGTCTTCTGAGAAGTGGCACTTTGTAAAATGACAGTCTCTACAACTTGGCAGATGAGACTATGTGACAGCCCACTTGGCAAAAGCCAGAGAACTGAGAGATAAGTGTCTAGCTATGAACCAAGTGTAGTAGGAAATGACAGATGGAAAATGGAAAAATGGAGATTTTTGTAAGTAAGGGTTTCATGTGATTCTAAGCAAGAGTAAAGGAAGATAGTGGCCTCATTAAGGAGTATATAAAAGTGCTGAGAGGTGGGCAGGAGTCAAGTGAGATATTGGGATTTTATAGGAAGGCTATGTGGAAAAGTTGAAGCTTAGAAAGGGACAAAATAGAGAGACTCTTGGGTTGATAGGAGACCTTTAATCCACTGTGGTGAGAGGAAATAAACAGCCATCAAAGGTGAACTTAGAGGGCTCCTGGATGCATAAGGAGGCTTCTACTAGTGCCCATAGGCAAAGGTGCCATTCCCCAGCTATTGCATCCAGGACAAAAGATAAGCATCAAGGACAAAAGAAATCATTGTTTGTCAACAAATCCCACAATTCCCCATTTTCCAGTAGTATAAAGGAGAAAGGGTTGGTGAAGTTCTGAAAAAGTCAGAGCAGGGGCCTACAAGAGTGCATCTCAGAGAAGAGAGAAGAAAGGTGTCACAGACTTAGTATGAACTATAGGTCCACTTATGGGGCTGCTTCATAAAGGGAGGGAGCAAGAAGTTCAAAGATGGGAATCGAGGTTCTGAGGTACCCCATCAGGCCAAAGAAGGAGAGAATATCTTCCTTGGTGATTAGAAGTGTGAGGAACCAGAGGTACTAAATACGATGAAGAGAGACTGTGACTTTTAGTGAATAGCTGGAATGCTAGACACTTGACTAGAAGTACAGAAGTTTGAGATGTTTCCTAGTAAGTTAAGAAATATGTTGTTGTGATGGCAAGAGATGTACAGCATACTTCACAAGCATAATTCTTAGCTGTGTCGTTGGTTGTCTCATCCCAGCTACCAGAACTATAGTTTCTGTTTTTACTGCTTTGGATGTTTGAATATAATTACCCCCATAAACTCATAGGGAGTGGCATGATTATGAAGTGTGACTTTGCTGGAGTAGGTGTGTCCATTTTAAAGGAAGTGTGTCACTGTGGGGATGGGCTTTGAGATCTCCTTTGACCAAGTTTTACTTAGTGTGACAATTGGTACACTTCCTGTTGCCTTCTGATCAAGATATATTCAGCACCATGTTTGCCTATACACTGCCATGATCCCTGCCTTGATGAAAATGGATTGAACTTCTGAACTGTAAGCAAACCACCCCATTTAAATGTTCAACATGTTAAGAGTCACTGTGGTCATGGTGTCTCTTCACAGCAATAGAAACTCTAACTAAGACAACTACCGACCTCACTATCAGTCCAAGACTTCAGGCAAGACTTGTAATATCAGGTTTCCATGGGAATCATGCCCATTGTGTTTCTACATGTTTTTGTTCATCACTCTTCAAATGCTTCGCATCCAAACTTTCCAAACTCAGACTTCCTGAGCCTCCTAATCCTTTCCTTAACTTTTTATCATCACTTTTAACTCTACCCCTCACCACCCAGACCTTATATCTGAATTAGAGAAGTCTGAGTTTTAAGGAGTGATGGAGGATGAACAAAAAGGACCACACTAGAGCTGCTGATGAAAACCTTCATAGCTAAAATTAATAATTCTTGAGATTTTATTCAGAGCCTTGCAAGCTTTGCTCTTTGTGTAGCCACCTGCAGAACTTTTAAAAATTTTACTGCCTGGGCCCTTCTCAGACACAACACATTATCAGTTTCTAGTACAAGACCCAGACAATCCAGGCAATGAAAATCAGTGCCATAGTAGGTGGCTCACTCAGTTTATGAACCAGCAACATCAACCTCACTTATTTGCTGCCAACCAACCCCATATAATAAACCCTACACAGAATGAGAATTTATATTTTCACAAGGACCCAGACAACCAATTTGCACACCACTTTCTTTAGTGTCTTAATTTTCAAATATGTCTGCACATCTTTAGTCTTTTGGTGTAAAACTTTTTGCCTTAAAAACATCCATCTCTTTCATTTCCAGTCCCTAATGTGATGGATATTTCTCAGACAATCTATTTTGCAAAAAAAGTGAAATTTTGATGTGAAGTAACAAAGATACTATTGTACTGTCCCTCCAGATGAAATTAATGCACTGCCAAATCAGACTTCAGGACCAGGAAAAGAGCAAACAAAATGAGAGTTTCAGAACTCTTGTATTTGTACCTATGAATATGCTAAAGCTATTTTTCCTTCCTTCCCAGAAGTCCTTAAGCATTGTGGTGAGAACACTAGGGATAGTACCTTGAATGTATCAGGTATACAGCTTTGGCTTATAACCATGGTAGCCAGATGATGCTGAAGAACCATGCAGGTATATGTATCTTGAGCCTTCTTGGAGGGATTACCAGCAAAGATATAGACCTAAAAGCCACATTCTTGTTTCAACTGCTGGAAGGCTTTCACCAGCATGCCTGATGCCAGTTGGCTCAGGTGGAGTGGACAAAAGACACCCATGAATCAGCCTGTGTTCTCACAGTCCAGGCTCGCTGAGGGCATCCACAGGCCCTCCTGGTGCAGAAAGAATATGGTAGAGAAATAGGAGAGAAAGAGAGATGGAGTGGTTTGTGCCAGGGTCCAGCCTCAGCTTGGATCCAGGTCCTGAGATGGTGCAGGGGCCCTGGTACAAGGAAGTAATCTGACCACAAGGTGGAAAGGACTCATGTGGCCCTAAACAGCCTGAGCTGTCTTTATACTATAACAAAGTTTTTTCTACCAAGCTTACATGAATGGCTTTATTATTGGCTCCTATTTTTGACTTTTAAGAAAAACATATTTTCAAAATCACTTCATAATCATTATAAAAAGCCCCCATTGTTCCTTTAAGCTTCCCCAATTATCCTTTCTCACCCCCTACAAAATCTTACTCTAGACATAGAGTTCAGCATTCTTGCAGGCTTAACTAAGTCTCGATCCAGACACTTACAGCACTTATGTCAGCTGGTACTTACTTGCGGTTATGAAGTTAAAAAGCAATAGATATGAGTACAATGCTTTAAGGACAGCAATATTCAAACCATGACCCATGTTGCCACCAAGGCCAAGGGGATGCCCAGGGTCTGGACCACCACTTTTAGCCATTTTGGTGTCCAAGGGCTATACTGCCACTGGGGCCATATTGATCTGAGTGGCCTGTGCTGCCACTGGGGAACAAGATGACATCAGAACTAAAGCTGTTGCTGTGGGGCCTATGTCTGGTCCACGGCCCTTTAGCAGCCAGGGTCTGTGTTGATGTCCAGTAACCACGCTTCAGTAACCACGGAAAGCTGTGCTGATGACTGGGGTCTGGTCAGACTCTTGAGTTCATGTTGGTGTCTAAGAACCACACTTTTGCCAGGGCCATGTGAATCTAAATGGCCTGTTACCCAGGGCCATGGTGACATCTGAACCCATGCTGTAGCATAGGACCATGTGTGGGTCCATGGCCCTACCACTACCAGGGGCTGAGCTGATATCCATGTCTCCTGATAACAGTGAAGACCATGCAGCCGGGTGGGAATCTGCATGTCATGCTGATGCCAGGGTCATATAGATCGTAATGGCTTCTACTGCCACAAGGTACCATAGTGACATCCAGGTCTGTGACCCTACTGCAACCAAGATCTGTGTTGATGACTATGGTTCCTGATACCATAAAGTCCATGCCAATACCCAGAGTCTGGGCTACCACCTGGGTCCATGTTAGTGTCTGAGGGCTATGTTGCTGTGGAGGACCATGCCAATCTGAGTAGGACCACGGTGACATCTGGGTCTGGCCTACTGCTAAGAACCAGGTCGAGGTCCATGGTCCAACTATAGCCAGGTTCTGTGTTGATGTCAGTGGCCTGGGGTACCACTAAAGGTCATATAGATACCTGGGATCTAGGCCACAACCTGTATTCATGTTAGTGCCAAAAAGCCATGCTGATGCCAGGGCAATCCCAATCAGAGTGGTCTGTGCTGTCACCTGGGCCTGAGCTGCTGCTTAGGAACATGTCTGGGTCTGTGGCCCTACTGCACCCAGAGTCTATGTTAATGTCTGTGGCTCCTGATACTATTTAAGGCCATGCTTATTCCAGGGGTCTAGGCCATCCCCTGGGGCCATGTTGGTGTCCGAGGGACACACTGAGGGTAGGTACTATACCAGTCTGTGTGGCCTGCACTGCTACCTGGGGCCACAGTGAAATCTGGGCCTAGGCTGCTACCTAGGACCATGTCTGAATTTGTAGTCCTACTGAAGCCTGGTTCTGTGTTCATGTCTACAGCCCATGGTACCACCAAAGGCCACACAGATGCCTGAGGTCTAGGCCAGCTGCAACTTGTGACCATGTTAGTGTCTGAGGGCCATGCTACCACTAGATCAGTGCCTATCTGGGTGACCTGTACTGCCATATAGGACCATGGTATTGTCTAATTCCAGGTTGCTGCCGAGGGCCATGTCTTGGTACAAGGCTCAATAGCAGCCAGGATCTGAGTTTATGTCTATGGCTTCTGTTACCACCAAGGGCTGAGTGTATGCTTGGGGCATGGACAGTCACCTGACAACAAGTTGATGCCTGAGGGCCTAGCTGCTGCTGGAGCCATACAGATCAACAAAGCCTCTGTTGCCAAGCAGGTCATGGTGACATCCAGGTCCAAGTTGCTGCTGAGGGCCATGTCTTGTTTTCTGTTTCTGCTCATCTGGGTTTTGTGATAATGTCCATGGCCCATGTTACCACAGGTGGTCATAGAAAATATGTACGTTAAAATCTGATAGCCATGCTGAGCCAGAACCTGCTCCTCACAGGCTATGGGATAACTGGCCCTGCCCCTCATTGGACACTGCATCAGGAGAGCTAGTCCTGCATCTTCCATGGAATAGCTGACCCATATGATGTGGGAGTCCCCTCTGTGTGTTGCTTGCATTGGTTAATGAATAACGAAGCTACCTTGGCATGATAAGGCAGAACTTAGGTAGGAAGAGAAGATAGAACTGAATTCTGGGAGGAAGAAAGCAGAATCAGGGAGACACCATGGATCTTCCACCTGAGATGGACGCCCGTTAGAATCTTGCCAGTAAGCCACTGCCCCATGGCGATATACAAAGATTAGTAGAAATGAGTGAAACTAATATAAGATCTAGCCATTAAGAAGCTAGAACTAATGGGCCAAGCAGTGATTTAATTAATACAGTTTCTGTGTGGTTATTTTGGGGCTAAGCTAGTCGGGTGGCCGGGATGAACAAGTGTCCCACCTTGTAACACCCATGAAGTTGGGAGAGATAGCCTTACCCCTCACCACAGGCATGGAAGAGCTAAACCAATGGCATGGGCCTAGGAGAGCTAGCTCTGCCCCTTGCCTGAGGAGGATATTCCCAGTGCCTCAGATGAACCAGATCACCTATAACCTAGACCCAAATCCGGGATCTTGGGTTGGCCCACCCTAACCTCTACCCCTTCTATGACCTGCTGGAGTATGTGGAGGAACTAGTCCTGCAGAATGCCAGAGGATCTCCACAACTCCAGGCAACAGCAAGATATCTGAGAGTAGTTTCAGTGATGATCCAGTGATGATGGTGTGCCAAAGGCCTTGAACCAGACCAATGACTCACTGTAATGAACATTTTCATGGGGCTTATTGAGGTGTTCTCTATGCCACACTGCAGCTCTGAATGCCACTAGGATGAATGAAGAGGGTTTGAAAAGATGGAGGAGTGAGGTGGTTTTTGGTCTGTTTGGGTTGTTTGTCTTATTTGTTTTTTAATTAATTGGGGGGGGATACTGCAGGAGTGAGGGGTGGATATGGAAGGACTAGAAGCTGAACAGGATTGGAATGCATGATATAAAATTTCCAAAGAATCAACAAGGAATTATGTTTAAAAGAAAGTCAATGAAGTGACATTGACACTGTAGTAGTGTGGGTATGCAGGTCAAAGTGTGGGATCAAAGAATAATTATCCTCACTCCTTAAAACACAATAGAATTAACCTTTGATTTTCTTGGGTGTGATCAACTCTTCCTTCTTTCCTATTTGTCCTTACCATAAGGGGGCTAGGTATGCTATGTCAGATTTAGCAGTGGAAACTGAATTAGCTACTCTTATTGTTTCTGTGATAAATTTCTTGACACAAGCAACTTAAGGGAGGAAAGATTTATATATATTTATATTTCAAAGGGTCCCAAATCATGGTGGAGAAGATTGAAGCAGGGGTATCAGGTAGATGATAACATTGCATTGGAAATAAAGAAACAGAGAGAGAAAAGAATATTGCTGCATAATTTATTTTCTCTTTGTTATTCAGTTCAGGATTCTGGTCCATGAGATGATATAATCCATATTCAAGGTGGGTCTTATCACTTCAATTAATCTAATTGAGAAATTAATACACAGACTTTCCCAGGGTTTTGTCTCCTGGGTATCTCTAAATCAAGATTGTCATAAAAAGTATATGTCCAATTTCACAAATTTATAACTGAACAGAAATTTTGCCATAGAATGACTCCTACATTGAAGCTCAAATACATCTGATTTCTCACCTATGATAATTTAAACTTTATACTTTATAATTGATGTTTGAAGCAGTTAAATTTTGAAGGGGCTCCTGAACTATGTGATAGTTAATCATATGTATTGATTTGACTATGCTAAGAGCTGCCAAGATAGCTATTAGAACACTGTTTTGGCATATGTTTGTAAGGAAGTTCATGATTAGCTTTTGCATCAACCAGTTTATGTTAAGTAGATCTACTCTCACAAATGTGGGCA
>PVIU01015171.1:0-49277 GCA_004026605.1 Ondatra zibethicus
AATGGGCACTGACTGAGAAGCCACCGATAATAGCACTGGGACCTGTCTCTTCTGCATGTATTGGCTTTTTGGAACCCTAGTTTACTTGGATGCATACCTTCCTAGGCCGGGATGGAGAGGGGAGGGCCTTGAACTTCCCACAGGGTAGGGTACCCTGCCCTCTCTTAAGGATGGAGGGGGAGGGAAGAGGGTTAATGGGGGAGTGGGAGGGGAATGGGAGAAGGGGAGGAAGGGTCAATTTTTGAATGGAAAAATAAAAAATAAAAATAAATAAAAAAAACAAATATTAATAATGAAAGTACTGATATTTAGATCAGTGTCATTCAAGGTGACGGCTTAGCAGGGAGAGCGCTGGCACACTGGTCTATGGTGTGAGAATTCTCTTTCTCCCAGGCACTCAAGCTGGGTTCTTTCCTGCTCATTACTCAAGCTGTTTTCCCACTTTTCATTGTTTCTGAAAGCCATCCCTGAACTGTAAAAGCAGAGTCAAAAAAAGAACCATCGTATCAGGACTACGTCAACTTGTTCATACTCTTTTTCAGATAATTCGATGAGGTGGCATATCTAAGTTAAATCAAATGGAGTAAGCATACTAAAACTTTCAAAGAAACATATATAACTTTTACAAGTCTCTTCAGATATGAATTAATGAGTCTTTCTCAATGCTTGCATATGGTCTCACTAATTTTCACTTCAATGAAATCAAAGTCCATGAGGGCTGGTCTTCTTTTCTTCAATGTGATGTTTTCTGAGTTCATTCCTTACAACAGCTGGTTGTAATGTAAATAGTTCAGCCAGTTTAACAACAGTCTGGATGTTCTTCAACCAGTAAGACAAAGCCCATACAATTCTATCATAACATGGCTAGACATATAACGAAAACAAAGTCAAAACCTGGCAATCAAATAAATGAGTGTTGGAGTGAACAGGCAGTGAGCAGACAGGGAGATACCAGGAAGACAGATGCAATGTGTGCTTGCTATAAGTCAGAATTCCTAAAGACACTTTGTATTTCTTGGAAGAGATGTGAAAACATTAACAAAATACTTCCTGAGTATGCAGAGGTAGAAATGTAAATATTAATATCAAAAGTAATGTTTTCCCTTATTTTATTTAGAAGCCTCAGTGACAGAGCAGTTTTAAATATTAACACTGCTTTAGTCTTCTGTGAATCAAGATTTTAGTATTTAGGGCTAAAGTTTGTTCTCACCTACAATCACCTTGATTTTTCCCTTCTGTTATCCTGTAGTATTTTTAGAGATTTACAATTTATAGAATGGGTGGTTAGGTAGATTGCTAAAAGCTGCAACATTATACAGTAATTGCTCAGCCATCTTTTCATGAGCGACTTTTCAGAACCAAGGGATCTGGTAAAGGCCAAACCAAAAAGCTAGGATTTTGGCATTATTGCTTTGTGAATAAAGTGGCTGTCCTTTGCTGTAAGTAACTCTCTTTCTGGTACATATTTGGGAATTAATTCCCACTGTTCAGAACTATTTTATAAAAACAGTATCCACTGCCAGGCCTTGTTCCTCTCTCCTAAGTAAGCACAGAGATTTGCCTTCCTGCAATTATCTTTATCAGCAGACATTTGGTCAATATTTATGCAAAAGCATCTCATTTAAGATATTCACAGATCTCCAATTAGGATAGGCATAGAATTACTACTTGCCCATGCTGCTCTGGTTTTACCCCCACAACACCCACTATGAGAACAGCAGATAAGAGCATAGGCCAGAACTGATAATTTAGAGACCTGGGTTTCTTCTTTGCTTAGAGCAGTAAGTCTAACTCCATACCTAGGTCTGCAGAAACTACAGCATCTGGTGTATGTGCTATCAACTTCTCCCTGACTGTTTATGTAGTTTGCCTGGTATCCTCTATGTTTACTTGGAGAAAAGTGTCATGCTGATTTAAATAATTCATGACCTCTTCATAATTTTACTGAAAATAAAACTTTTAGCTCATACTAACCACCTAAATATGTAGCGTAGCACACTAAACTTCCTCTCTAGAATTCCCTGATGGTTTAATTCATGTCTTAACTTTCTCCATTAAGGAGTTCACTGGATGTGTTCTAGCCACTCCAATGGATCTCTCTCTCCTCTCTCTCTCTCTGAGTGTGTGTGTGTGTGTGTGTGTGTATCTCTGTGTGTGAAAACCCTTATCTGATTTTCTATGAGGCAAAAGATTTCCAGCCCTATAACCTGCTAGGGCTGTGGAATTGCTGGTTTTAAGGATATATATGACTGGGAACATTTGTAGCAGGTAGAACATAGAACAATGTAGAACATAGAATGATACAGAACTAAGAACAATGCAGAGCAAGGGAAAATAAGAAGGAACAATTAGAAATGATGGACTGAAGAAAAAATTAAGGATTATGAATGGATAGAAGAACCTGTGGGGAGTGGACATCTTTACCCTCAGATCATTAGCTCGCCTTTAGCTATTCATGACATCTTTAACTGAACCCTGAAATGTTAAAGGCTAAATCGTTAAAGATCCCTGAGGCAGGACAATAGTGAATGCACAAGCAAGCCCATGCAAATTTACAATGAGTAAGCAAAATTGTCCAAGACAACCTGTCAGCAGACCAAAAGCATAGTAACTAATGACAGGAGCTCCTAGACAACACACCAGTAGTGACCACCAGTTTCAAAAGGACCAACCAGAAATATTCTTGCAGCAGCTTAATTTCCCTAACCTCATAAAACCCCTTCCGGGAACCAACTCTTTGAAGACTGGTAGTCAAAGAGAGGTATCAGCCTGTCCAGCACACCAACCTAAGAATGACACAGCACAAAATACTGGGTGGTCCCTGAGGATATAAAAATCCATAATTCCCACTAGGGTGCCTTATAAAAATAAAATTAAAAGGGTGAGATGAGGCAGGGTAATAGCACAAGCACAAGAAAGCACATGCAAAATCACAATGCGTGAGCAAAACTGACCAAGATAACCCGTTAGCATCCCCAAAGCATGGTAACTAATAATGCATGCTACTAGCCAATCACAACACACCAGCAGTGCTGCAGAAAATTTCTTGCAGCAGCCTAATTTCCCTAACCCCATAAAACCCCCAGATGTTTTTACAATAAAGAACTTTTACATCACAATCTCTCAGAGTCTGTGTCATTGCCTCTGCATCTTCTCACCTCCTGACCCCTGGGAAACAGTAATTGCACAACAGGCAGCAGCAATAAGCCCACCAAAACTGCAGGCCCTGTTAGTCAATGGTACATTTTGAGAGGATTTCTGTAGGGAAAGGTTTATGTCTGGTGATAAACTTTTGCATTTGTGAGTATAAATGTCCAGGTGTTCCAGCAACATTTACTACAGGATTCTCCTTTCTATACACAATTACTTTTCTTCATCTGATAACACTGTATCTATTTCGGGTGAATGTATAATATTTTACTGATGTATCTCCTATTGGTTAGTGTCAGGTTTTTTTTTACAGCTATGTTTATGAATTATGGGAATATATAATTTCTGTTGACTAATATACATCTGCAGTTCTTTGAGTAATGCTGGCCTTGAAGCAAGAGTCAGAAATTCACCTTGTACTTTTCTTGTTCCATGAAAGATATAATAGAGAATTTCTATTTCCCTTAATTTGGATGGACACTGATGGAACCCACCAATGAAGACACAGGGCCTACTTTATGTTAGTGTGGTTTGATTTTATTTTTATTTGAGAAGAGCCGTGCTTGATACTATTTAATAGAAAAAATATTATATGCAAACTTATTATACAAAATATGAAATAAGTTTATAGTGTTTCACAGTTGTTTGCATGATGTGTACAAAGACAGCTGTGTTGCATGCCACGGCCGCATTGATTGTGACCATTCCATATCTCCTCTGTGTGACTAACATAAACTGCGGCTATGAGATTCCTTTATGAAAATATTCGTTTGACTTAGAGTGTTTAGAAACAGAGCATCTTTACACAATAGGGAAGGGAGCTACTGTGTGCTGACCATCTGCTATGTTTCATTTCCAAACCTGGGATGTGAGCCCAAATTTCATAACCACGTTTCTTATGAGGGAACTCTCTGAGATAGTATGGATAGATGTGGAATTACTACTGTCCCTGTGCTCATTAGCATTAACATTTATTCACAAATGCACACAAGAGACTCTCTCACTCTCGTAGGTGAGCATCCTGTGGAGATTGATTTCTGAAAAGGTTAAGTCATGTCTGACCATCCCCTTGCACTCAGGGATACTTTGTCCTCAGTTAAGTGAAACACAATGAGGTCAAGGTCTCTGCAGTTTCTAATTCATTTTGACTGTTGTTCTCAGAGCATATGTCAATGGGTGAGTGATGATCTGCTATGCTCTCAGTTTTCTTTGAGGCTGGAAATTTTAATTAGTCCTCTGTGCTTCTGGAAACTCAATGTGTGTGTCTTCTGTCACCTACTTTAACACAAACTTACTATGCTCTCAACTTCCTGATCCTAGTTATTCTACTTAAACAACTATATGGAATTAGACTCTTCCCAATATGCAGCTCAAACTATAAAGCACTTTTGGAGTGTCTTAAATTTTGCTTTTTGTAACAACGTGCTTAGAAAATATCCCTACTGTATTCCTGAGGTATGCCTTCTTATGATTTTACTAAATATTAATTCCTACAACATTTATATCTATATTTTCCATAACAATTGCATCTGTATTTTCTTTGTAAGAGAATTGAGGCTATATATTAGCCTAAATTTTCTCAAATAAGGAAAAAACTTTATTTTTATACTTTACTTAACATTTTGTTGAAGTATAATTAATAACACTTAGAGAGAGAAATTTGAGCTTAACCTGAAGATCTGAAAACCAAAACAACAGGTTAAACACCAATTTCCATCTCTTGAGTTTTTATTAATTGTGCTTAATTTTGTGTATTTATATTGCATGATCCCAAGTATGACTTGTTCTATGGGTAGAGGTAAAAGACAATTATCAGGAATCAGTTTTGCATTTCTTCCATGTTGAAATTGAGGAGAGCTCACAGCCTGAAGCCTGGAAGCAGGTGCTTCCCTCATAACCTGTTTAACCCTCATAACACTACAAGAAAGTACTTTCAAAGTATTTTAAAAGCAATATCTTTACTAATAGATAACTGTTTGAAGAAATATGTTAAAACATTAAAAGCAGAGTTTGAAGTACTAAGTTTGTAATAGCAAACTTTTGGTTTCTAAAAAGGTTCATAGTTAAAGAGACTAAGTGTTAATATGTAGCCTTAAGGTTTCCTAGAAAGAGTGATTTAGTTCACAAAGTAGAATAGTAAATATGCATAGAATCCTCTCTCTCTCTCTCTCTCTCTCTCTCTCTCTCTCTCTCTCTCTCTCTTGTGTGTGCATAACAATCATGACTGAAAAAGAAAATATCTTGAACTGGGGTGAGACAGATATGGGAGAAGCTGGAGAATTAGAGGAAGAAAAAAGGTGAAATGATGAAGAGTGCTCATATAGAAATTCTGTAATTAGAATCTCAATAAAAATAAAATACCCAGTAGGATGACCCAATTTTTTAATTTAAAATTGAATAAAATGGATTTTACCCTGTTGTGCCTTGAGTTTTTAAAGGAGAATATGTGTATATGTTATGTATGCAATTTTATCAATTTTTACCTCTTCCCAGATTCTTCTCGACATCCTTAATCATCCTACCATATGCCTTCATTCTCACTCTCTTCTGAAAACAAAAAAGAAAACAAGCAAATATAACCAAATAAAACAAAGCAAACAGACATAAAAAGTATAGTAAACACAATACATGCAAATACACATATGTGCACACACACACACTTGCATACACATATTTGTGCATGCACAACACAGAATCACAAAATCTGAAAACACATTGATTGCTATTTCCTTTTTGAGAACTGCTTTCAATTATAGTTATCTTCTGAGTTAGGTATGGGGGCTAACATCCAGTTTCCCTCTTAATCCCGAAGCCCCATCTGGCTTAGATTTATGTAAATCCTGTTTATGCTGCTCTAGTTTCTTTGAGTCTGTATGTGCATTGGTCCTCTTGTGTTTGAAAGTTCTTGCATTTTCGTGTCATTCATCCCTTCTGGTTCTAACCATCTTTACTGCTCCATATCAAAATTAAAAACAAAATAAAACAAACAACAGTTATTAAAAGAAATTGGGTATACAGAAACAAAAGAAGTAGGGTATGTATGCAGTCAACTTCTGTATGAAAAGTTAATGCAAGTCACATGCTGTTCTATAGGCATCCTACTCTTTACCAAAATTAAGAAAGGATTCCTCAATAAAACATAACAAGTTGAATCAACATCAAATGTGGGAATAAGTGAAACCTAAGCTATAATGGGCTTTGCAGAAGTTGGCACTGTGAGGATGCACCCACTGGAAACAGCGAGCCCCTCTTCACACAGTGACGTAGAGGGATATCTGAATCTGAAGTGGCATAGCCAGATAACATTTTCTCATTTAGACAATACTTTTGTGTATATCTCTAATCATTTCCCCTATAAACAACGGATGAAGATTCTAGAAATGACTACAGCTGTATTGCAGCTCCAGATGTGGAAATGTAGACTGAACAGACCATCTGAACAATACAATGCCCCACCAGAGGACAGGATTAAAAGAAATGTGAGAAAGTAACTTGAGGTATATCTTCATCTCTGTCACAAAACTAAGATACTCCTCTTCTTGCTTTATCTCTTTTACTGGGTATCATTCAGCATTCAATACACAGACAGCCAAGAGAATAGTACATATAAATAATTATGTCCACTTATCTTCCTGGGAAGCTTCTACAGTCACCAACAGGGAAATCAAAATATGGAAACCTCTGTAATATTTATAAAAGCATGTACTACATACTGGAACCTATGCATATCACCTGTATACTATAAAATATTTCTGTATTACTTATATCTGACATAATGTAAATTCCATAAAAATAAATAAAGTACTGAATTGCTTAGAGAAAAGTACAAAAGGAATTCTATATATGTCCAGTACAGGATAATTATTTAATAATAACTACCTGCTTTGATTGTGGCTTAGAATCTGTTAAGGCAGAGTACTGCCTTTTGTTTGTGTGGAGTGAGGGATGGGAAGACAGAGAGAGGTAAGTCAATTCAGATTCACCTATTGATTGGCTCATGTGTTTATGTAAATTAGTAAGACATCAATCTACAAGACAGTCTATCAGACCAGAGACATCTGGCCAGGAAGTGATATTGTCATGTTGAACCATACTTCCTCAGGGAAAATTCAGCTTTGTAATTATAAACTTTCAACTGATTGGATGAGACCAAGATTGTAGAAAGTAATCTACTTAAAGTCAATTGATTATAGGTGTTATCCACATCTAGAAAATGCCTTCACAGCAGCACCAAGATTAGTGAAAAATCAAATGACTGAGTACTATACCCTACCTAAGTTGACACATTAAACACCTGTTACAGTTTTTCCATTAACAGCTTGCTACTCATAAGTAATAAGTTGATATATGAGTTGTTTTTTACAGTACTGCTCATTGAAGCAAGTCTCGTGAACACTCAACAAACACTCTATTACTGAATTACACATAAATCCTACTATCCTTTATTTCAAGTCAAAGTCTCACTAAGTTTCTCAGGCTGCATTTTCATTCACCCAGTAACACAAATAAGGCTTTACACTAATGATCCCCCTGCCAAAGTCTCCCAAAGAGATTAGATAAAAATTCAAACTTCCACTTGACATATAATCTTCCTATATATAACTGAACCTTTTCTGTATCTTATCTCTAAAAGGACAAAGGATATATAAAATAATAATTCTTGTTAATAATTCAGAACTGTAAATAATACAACATAAAGTTCAATATTATAGTACTTTGCATTTGGTCCTATAGGGAAATAGAATAAACAGTTAATTTACATAATGAGTATATCATCTCTTTTTATAGAAAACGAAAGTATCTCATAGTGATCACAGAGTTATCTGTCAACCTTAACAGATTTAACACTTGGAATTACAGTCTATTTTCAATATTAACTTTATCTTCAGCCACCAATTCAGTTTTATTCCACTAGAATAAAATAAAAATAGCCTGAGATAACTGTTGGAGAATGTCTTCTCCAAGTGACTTAGTTGATATAAACCTCTTGCTGGCAACTCAGCTGGTCTTTGCTCTTTTTAGGAAGTTAGCTGGTCTAGTATCAAAGTCTTCTTTGCATCTTGACTCATTTGAGAATTTTCTTTGCAACATGGATCTGCTACAAGTGACTCTCAACAGTGTTTGTTGTTTATTGGGAGGGAGGGGACTAGTATATCTGGTCTCTTTCAGGTAATTTTCAAGCCTATTTTGACTTTTTTCCCTTCTGACATAAGAAGTTTCCCTACAAGGTAGAATATTTCAATTATGGAAAAACTGTTATCCACCACTAATGTATTAGTATATTGTATAATAAGGTAAACATGAGATATGTCTAATTTTAATCCATTTTTCTATTTTTATGCATATTTCTATCCATGAGTCTTCTTTGAAAGTTCTTACTCAAATAAACTATAGTTTCTAATAGCTTAAGTTCATCTTCCCACTGTTCATTTCTAGTACACATTCTTTCACACTAAGAATTATTAGATTGGAAATGTGTGGGAGATAATGTCACACACATTCTTGTACTGTTCTGATCATCTTAAGTCTTATAGTTTTTAATGCTCAACATCTATGTCATGTTTCCCTATGATCCATGCAAGTTTCATATTTTCTTACCCTTATTTATGATTTTATTCTTTTTGTCTCATTCTGTCTTTTATCCTGTACATCATTGACTTTTGAAAATATTTTTTCTAATTGTATACATTAGGTTTTCTAATATCAGGACTGGTTCACATCCAACTGAACCATTGGTCAAAGCGGTGCTGTGGAAATCCCCAAACAACCTAGTCCAAGACAATAGGTTGCTCTCAACAAAGTGATAGCAAGGTACCATTGCTGAAGACAACATACACACAAAACTCATTGAACATGGATATGTTAAGCTAGGGCCTACATAGAAACTTTGTCGCTGAGTTCTGATGCCTTTGTATGGGAAGGTACTCAGCATTCTACAAAAGGGGAAGTACATACACCAACCTAAACAAACTCTTTGAAATAGAATGTTGTCAACCATAAGACAATGGTGACATAAAACACATGGGAGTAATCAACCAATGTCTGATTTGATAACGTCCACTCCATGAGATTAGACCTATACCCTGCTTAGGTTAGGTAACCAAGAACTGGAGAATAAACAGCAGAGAGATCTAGGGTAAGTCCAAATTCTACCAGTCTTTAAAAAATGTTAAATGACTCCTAATGATATTCTGATAACCCCAAGGATCATCACTTTATGCAACAAAAAGGCTTCCTCATGCTGGAGATGGAACCATATACAGAGAAACAGAGCTAGCTAGGCATTATATATACAGAGAGACCTGGAGCACACATCTCTAAATGGGATGTCTTTTTAAAATCCTTCCCCTCAGAACACATGGAACACTGAGGAAGAGAAGGAAGAAAGAATGTAAGATGCAATGAATCCAGAAAAAGAAGGACATCTAAAACAACTGAAATAAGATCATATGAACTCACAGATTCTGAGGAAGCAAGGATGGGTCTGCACCAGGTCCTTTATATATGTATTATGGCTTTCAGTTTAGTGTTTTTACAAGAATCCGTGGCATGTGAATGAGTGGGTCTCTGATCTTTAGGATTTCTGTCGGGTTTCTTTTTTCTTTCTTTCTTTCTTTCTTTCTTTCTTTCTTTCTTTCTTTCTTTCTTTCTTTCTTTCTTTTTTGTTTTGTTATTTGCCTTGTCCAATTTCAATACTATGGTTTTTATTTTATCATGTTTTATTTTGTAACATTTCATTTTCATTTTTTAGAACGCAGTTCTCATCTAGGAAAAAACAGAAATGGAGTGGATTCTGAAGTGAAGGGAGATGGAAAAGAACCGAAAGAAACAGAGGAAGGATAAACTGGAATTCAGAATTTATTTATTTATTACTTTCAGTAAAAGGGGAAAGAGAGTAATACATATTTATATTCTTAAGTAATTAATAATATTTTGAAACATGGGATAAAAATTTATAATTTCAAATAGAAAAATAAAAAATTTTAGAATACGCTTGCTTGTATTATTGTCTGGTGTGTGTGAAAATGCCATGGAGGCAAGAAAAGTACACTTAATTCCCTAGAAGCAAAGTTACAGGATGCTGTAAGCTGTTAAGTATGTGGTCTTGGATCAAGTCCTTTGGTAGAGCAGTACCTTTAACAATTGAGCTATTATTGCTCCAGCTACAAGAAGTATTTATAGACTCCAGATATTGATCTTCATCCCTTTTCATAAAAACAACAGTTCTCTCAGTCTTTAGATTATTATTTTATATCTTATTGTTTACATAATAAATGTTTAATTTGCATTAATATTTTAAAATCAGAATTCTATATTAATGGCTTCTTTTATTACATGTATTGTTTTGATTAAAGAAAATTCATTATGAATAAATATTTAATTATTTCCCCCAAATACTCCCAAACTGTCTTACAATTGGATATATTTTTATGCATTTACATTAATCTTTTTGTGTAAAAGGAACTTTGTAATCTAAATTGTGTTTCTATCTATATCAAAAATATGACAAATTGGAAATATATAGCTGAGTCTAAATTTTATAAACTGAGAATATGGTACTTCTATTTAAATTTCTTGTAATTTTCAGATAATTGCTGTTCAGAGTCAATTCAGTTAGTGCTCGTGAATAAAATTTTAAATTAAAAGAGACTCAGTCAGTTTGAAAAATTTTCAGAAAATTTTCTATTTTAAAAATATTTTCAAGGCTGAGGTGATCTGCAGAGGTGAATAAGTGGCCACACTGCTAGACTGCCAGAGTACCACTCTCTGGGACACTCCAGGGGGACTAAATCCAGGCCCCTAAACTTTTCTGGCCATCCAGCAGGATATCTCCCTGCTACTGGCTTTCTTTACCCCATTTCACCCTGGCCCAAGCCTGCATTTTCATCTACAATGTTCTTGGACCCCAACACAGCCTGCTTCAGGGCAGAGGGGATCTGAGAGCCTGCTCCAATGCTGAAGGGACCTAAGAGAAGGCAGACCAAGAAAAACCCCCAAATACAGAGTCAGCCACCGCAAAGATTGGACCAAGATGCCAAGACTCTCCTGGCCTCATTTGAAGGAAGAGATGGGCAGGCGCCAATGCAGGAATTCCTCCAACATCCTGAAAACAAGATGGTAACACCAGAATCCAGCTAACACGCAAAAGGAAGACTTGAACACCCTAATGCAGAATAAATAGAAGTAATCGACGTTAAACATAACCTTATGAAAATGATGGAAACCTTTAATCAGGAAGTGAAAAACTTCCTTAAAGATGGAAGAGAAGACAAACAAAAAGTTAGAAGAAATTATCGCTCAAAGATAGCCAAGAAAACCAAGAAAAAGCAATCAAACAGGTAAAGTAAAAAGTTCAAGACTTGAAGACCAAAATGGAGGAAAAAAAAACCCACAAACTGAGGGATGGTTGGATATGGAAAACCTGGATAAACGAACAGGAATTACAGAAAGAAATATAACCAACAGAATACAAGGGACAGAAGAAAGAATCTCAGGTGCTGAAGATACTATAGACAAAATAAACTCATTGATCAAAGAAAACCTCAAATCCAACAAATTATTAACATAAAACATTCAGGAAATCTAGGACACCATGAAAAGACCAAACCTAAGAATAACAGGGGTAGAGGAAGGAGAAGAACTCCAGCTCAAAGGCCTAGAAAATATATTCAACAAAATTATAGAAGAAAACTTTCCCAACCTAAAAAAAGGATATTCCAGTGAAGGTACAAGAAGCTTACAGAACACCAAATAGACTGGATCAAAAAAAAAAAATCCCCTTGCCATGTAATAATGAAAACACAAAACATAAAGAATAAAGAAAAGAATATTAAGAGCTACAAAGAAAAAAGCTCAAGTAACATGTAAAGATAAACCTATCAGAATTACACCTGACTTCTCTATGGAAACCATGAAAGCCAGAAGGTCTTGGATAGATGTGCTGCAGACACTGAGAGACCATGGATGCTAGCCCAGACTACTATACCCAGTAATGCTTTCTTTCACCATCAATGGAGAAAAAAAGATATTCCATGACAAAAACAGATTTAAACAATATGTATCCACAAACCCAGCTTTACAGAAAGTACTAGAAGGAAAACCTCAACCCAAGGAAGCCAAAAATACACATAATAGCACTAACATCTGATAACCCTCCACCAGCACAAATCAAAGAAGGGAAACATACAAACACTACCACCAACAAATAACCGGAGTTAATAACCACTGGTCATTAATATTGCTTAATATCAATGAACTCAATTCACCTATAAAAAGGCACAGGTTAAGAGAATGGATACAAAAACAGTATCCAGCATTTTGCTGTTTACAAGAAACACACCTCAACTTCAAAACAGACATACCTCAGAGTAAAGGGTTGGGAAAAGGTTTTCCAAGCAAACGGACATAAGAAACAAGTAGGTGTGACTATCCTGATATTTAATAAGATTGATTTAAAACTAAAATCAATCAGAAAATATGGAGAAGGAAACTTTATACTCATACATCAAAATGAAGTCTCAATCCTGAATATCTATATCCCTAATATAAAAGCACCCACATATGTAAAAGAAACATTACTAGAACACAAAACACACATCAAACCCCACACACTAATAGTAGGAGATTTCAACACTCCTATCTCACCAATGGACAGGTCAACCAGACAGAAATTTAAAAAAGAAATAAGAGAACTAACAGATGTAATGAATCAAATGGACTTAACAGACATCTATAGAACATTCCACCCAAACAGGAAAGAATATACCTTCTTCCCAGCACCTCATGGAACCTTCTTGAAAATTTATCACATACTCGTTAACAAAGCAAGCAATCACAGATATGAAAAAATTGGAGTAACCACCTGTGTCTTATCAGATCATCATGGAATAAAGTTAGAATTTAACAACAATTATACCCCCAGAAAGCCTACAAACTCATGAAAACTGAACAGTCAACTACTGAACCACCCCTGGGTCAAGGAAGAAATAAAGAAAGAAATTAAAGTCTTCCTTGAATTTAATGGAAATGAAGACACAACATACCAAAACCTATGGGACACTATGAAAGCAGTGCTAAGAGGAAAGTTCATAGCACTAAGAGCTCACATAAAGAAAACAGAGAAAGCTCACATTAGAGATTTAACAACACAGCTGGTAATTCTGATATGTACAGTTATAGGAGACAAAATGCAATTCACAACAATATTTTGACACAAAGTAGAATGCAGTGCTATCATACTATGTTTAAAAACAGCAGCAGAATTTCATGTGTAAGGATTACACTAATTTTAAGGTCTCAGTCATAACTGTGTGTACCTGAGAAGAACCTTTAAACACACACTTTTTCTTCTACAGCCACATACTTTTTAGATTTATGCTGTGTGTATGATTAAGGCACATGAATAAGAGTGGTGGGAGACTTCTACTAAACATAATTACTGTGCTTGACAAGCCTTGACGAGCTCAACAGAGTCACAGGGCTGTAACCTCGGGTAATAATTCTGATATCACAAAGTCTCCTGTGAAACAGCGAGAGAGTTAGTTAAGGCTTCTATCCAGAAATTACAGTAAGTAATTGAGGGCTGCACTGAACTCTTGACTGGAGTGATAACAGCCTTTTCCAGAGAGTTTTGTTATGCTTCAGTCACTTACATTTCAATTATACTCTCTGTCTACTACCAAGTCTTCTTATTCTGTTAAACACACTCAGTAGCTGTTCTTTCCATATTAACAATATATTAGAAAAAAAGCAAATCACTCTCTCCCAGGTCAGAGTAGCTTATATGACTAAGGAGGATTTAAGTGATGCTTATATTTATGAGAGTTTCAAATCAGCCATTCACATACATGCTGAGTAGATATTACTGTTCATGTCAAAGTCATTTGGGAAAATTTTTCAAGTGAAAAGGTTAGATGTGTTTGAGTTGGCACATGTGTGTCCAAAATGTGTTTTTCTGCAGAGCAGATTTAAATAACCCTAGAGATACTGCAAGGATTATCTTGAAAACACCGAGAAACAAAATTGACTTCACCATATTACTGATTTCTTGGTGTATTATATTCTTTGCATTAATTTTTCAAGTGTAAGATGATCCATGATTAATGCAGCTGTGATACAAGTCTCATATCATGCAAGAACGTGTTTTGGCTACTATCTGTTAGAAAAAGCTCTCTAGATGGCTGAATCTATATTGCCTTGAAGAATTTTAGCACAAAGAAACTGGTGTAAACTCAATGGACCACCACAGATACTAAGGATCTTAGGGTAGGCCTATTTCACTATAATTTGAATATTAAACATTATAAAGCTTGGAAATCATTGTGCTAAACAATCAGCATTGATATGATATCTCATAATTATTTAGGTTGTAAAAATGTCATTTCATGTGTTAAACCATTTGTATTTTTCAAAAGTAACTGAAGATGTTCCCACCTTAAAAATTAATTATTGTGGAATTATTCTTGCTTATTAAATATCAAGGCTTAGCATCTTTTTAATATGCTACCTTATAGCATGCTTAATACATAGCCATAGATGGCAAGTAAAGACAGCAACGTCCTAGCACCTATATCAGTTATAAAAATGACTACATAGAAAGTAAATTCTGAAGTCATTAAAATACCTCTAATTTAATGTTACAGGAATGTGCTGTTTGCTCATTAAAACTCATTTTACAATAAAATCACCCCACAGAAATTTTATAAATATCTTAACATTATACAATTGATAATCTATAAGTTATATGTATTACTACAATTGAGCTTATGTAATTATTGCTAAATGTTAATTTTAACATTTCAAATTTTAAATGTCAGTAGCTTGGAAACTTGTTAAAAATATGCTTTTGCTTGTTTTTTTTAACTCAGCAGCTTTTCTGCATCTGTAAATTATTTGCCTGCATGTAAGTCTGAACCACATGGATGTCTGATGCCACAGAGGTCAGAAGAAGCCTTAGATCCCCTGATATAAGTTACAGACATGTACAGAGATAGGAATTAAACTCAGGTCCTCTGCAGAGTAGCTACTTTGCTTAGCTGTTCTGACATTTTTCCAGCCACAGCACAGTTTAAGTCAGTTGAGTCCCAAGTCCATGATTATTAAATATTTGATTAAAATATATGTCATCCAGTTGTATTTCAACTTTGATAAATATAAAAAATGTATACTGAGCTGAGAAGCAGTGGAAAACACACTTATTCCAGCACTAGGGTGGCATAAGCAGGCAGATCTCTGTAACTTCAAGACAAACTTGGTCTACAAAGTGAGTTCTTGGATAGCCTGGCCTGAAAAATAAAAATAAATAAATAAACAAACAAATAAATGAATAGATAGATAAATAGATAAATAAATGGAGCAGGCCTTTATAATCTTTAGTATATAAATTTACTTTGTTTAATTGATCTAAGAAAGTTGTGCTTTATGTTTTTAACTCTTAATTTCTTTTAAAAAATTATTTCTACATTTCTTGCACACCAAGTGTGGGAGACTCTTACAAAGTTTAGAAGAGGGCATGAGATCCCCTGGGGTTACAATCACAGGATAGTTTTAAGCTGCTTAATGTGGTACTAAGAATCAAACTAAGTTCCTCTGGTAGAGCAACAGATGCTCTTGACCAAGTCATCTCTCTAGCCCCAAGTCTCTAATTGAAATTAGCACTAATATCAATTAGTTCATATCTATTTTTAATATACTGTAGTTATTTTAACTTATATATAATATGATCCACAAGATAATTACCAATATTACTAGATTACTAGCACAGTGCTGCCTAAGGTATTTACATTACAGATTTTCTTCATTTAATATCATGGTCTTTCTTATATTTAATCATGATTGCTAATAAGAAGACAAAACTCTGAAAGAGGTATGAAGTCATTTCTAGAGATATTTATCTTCGAAGACCTTGTATGTGTGTGTACGTGCATACATTTGTGCATGTGTGTGTGTGTGTGTGTGTATGCGTGTGTGTGTAGGTATGCATATGTGCAAATCAGAAAACAACAATGTACCTAAAGCTGTAATTTTATTAAGAATTTTTAATACAATCTTTTTTCACTTTATATAGCTATCCCCGTTCCTACTCCCTTCCCATTCCCACTTCCCTCCTTCTCCCCATCCCCTATCCACTCCTTAGAAATTGTAAGGCATCCAATGGGGAGACCACAAAGTCTGACAATTCACTTCTAGGCAATACCAAGCCCCTACCCCCTATATCTAGGCTGAGCAAGGTATCCTTCCAAAAAGAATGTGCTTCTGTGTGCCAGTTCAAGCACTAGGCATAAATCCTGATCCCACTACCAGTGGCCCCACAGACTCCAAACCTTCCCAACTGGCCCCTGCCACGGACCGGCTCAGGGGAGCCCCTCAGACCGTGGGAAAATCAGGGTCTTGGTACCAGGAAGGCACAAGTCAGGCGAATGACAGACAGACACAGCGCACAAGGGAGTGGTTTGAATCTGCTGCAACTTTACTGTATTCATGTTGTCATTATATAGTATTTAATCAAAGAACAAACCAGAAGGTCATCTATCACTACTTGGCACAGTATGAAAGCTTCTTTTAGTCACATCAGCGATGAGCAGGTGTTAGACATAACACGTCCTTAGAAGGGGAACTCTTGTCCTTGGGAACATAAACTTCAAACAAGTGTTTTCATTTTATCTAGGAGTAGAAAGTTTCTGTCTCATATTTGCTATCATGGACCTTCTTTTTTCTCACCCTTTCTTTATTTCATCTAGTGATCAAATATGCCTAATCAGTTCTCTGCACCTGCTGCAATATACTTCTTTGTACTTTCTCATGTAGCAAACACCATGGGGGTTAGGATCTAGCAAGCCTCTCCATAAATGGTAGAGCTAAATAATTCTGCTTTTGTCCCTCGTATATCATATACTTATGACTATCATCCTCATAACTTTCTGTGTATGGAATGGGGTCATCTGGTGACTCAGTTGTACTCCTGGGTGGTTCCCACCCTAGTTTTTTTATTCCCAGAATGGGGGTTTCCTAGCAACATCTGGATCTTAACTTATGTTTCCCCAAACCATCAGTCCTTTTTAGGAAAAGTTCCTGCTGCTGTAACTTATCCATAATATTCCCCCAGTATTTTCACAAGGGCTTGAAACACTGGAGGCATCTTGAGCACTGTATTAGTACCATTATCAGAATTATCAATCCCAGAACATCAAGGGGTTCTCTGGTAAAATTATACGTTTTGGCCAGTATAGCAAAGAACATTATCAGGAAACAGGAGAGAATAGCAGAGGCAGCTAGCCATCTATGATAGCGGTGAGTATATAATCTTGAGTTCAAGTTCATGACCTGAGCTGATTGCTAAGGAACCACCGGAGGCCTATCCGCGAATGGCACGAACCCCCCAGCCTGTGTCCTCCGGACCAGAGGCATCGTTGTCACACAGGCGACACCGCTGTGGGTGTGGCAGGCCCCCACATTGAGTCAGCCCAGGTTTGCCTGCTATCAGTCCAGAGTCAGTGAGTTCATATTATCTCAGGTCAGCTGTTTCTGTTGGTATCACCATCATGGTCTTTATCCATTTGCTCATATTATTGCTCCTCCCTCTCTTAGGCTGGTCTCAGATAGCTTGGTCCAGGGGTTTGCTATAGATCTTTGTATCTGCTTCTGTCAGTTGCTGGTTGAAGGTTCTACGATGACAATTAAGGTAGCCATCAGTTTGATTACAGAGGGAGGACAATTTATGTGTCCTCTCCACTGTTGGTTTAGAGACCAGCTTTAACAAAAATACTGCTTACCAGGATAAGGGTATGGATAATAAAAAAGTTAGTAAAGGGTATGAAGACACAAGTAAAAATAATAAAAAAACATAAAACATAGGATATTACTGAGAGGGAGTTTCAGTGAATATTGAAATCCATCTGCATTTAATTTTCCATACACTTGTATATCCCAATACAACAGGAGGAAGAAAAAGACTGTTTTAATATGATACAAAGGACAACTAGAACATCAACATGCTTCAAAACTTTGAGACACTAATTCATTACCATTCTGTTGTTTAAGCAGTAAATTCACCCTACACCAAGTATCCTGAAGGCAGCCACTCCCAAGGGTAAACCTTCTATTTCAAAAGAAGGAGCAAGAGTATGCTTGAATATAATGACCATTGGACAGGGTGGAGTGGTAATTCCTATATGGGTTGTCTTAATGTCAAAAAGACCAATAATGTCAGGATGTGTAGCCACACTTGTTGTAAACAACTTTCAGCAAGCTAAAAGTCTCTGACCTTCAGACAAGATGGAAATAGGCTCACATTTTTAGACCTCCACAGCTGGAGTCATCCTTGAGGATTCCTGGTAGTTTCCCTAGTAATAAAGCTCAAATTTTAAAAGTCATCATTTATTTTGAAAGGGATAAGCGATTTAGGTGTTAAGTAAGCCAGACTACACAAAATAAGTAAAAAAAAATTCAAAATTATCTAGAGTGTTGAAATAAAACCCAGGTAATAATCTTGATCATGATATTCAAGAAGTCTGAGGAACAAAAAAATCAATCTTAAGAATTTTTGTATGGCAGATGACAGCAAGACTCATCCTAAAGCAGTAAGAAAAGTATTCAGTGACACAACTGTTAAAGTTTTACAAATCTATAGAAAGATATGATTTTTTTCCAACAGATATATCCATAAAATAAATTCTACATATCAAAGAAAAGAAAAATACAGAAATCATTTACTGAAAATTCCATCAGAGCAATAAAAGATATCTCAATAAAAACTCCAGAGGACAGAAAAGCATGCCATATAATTCAAGAATAACTTTTATTTTGTTCCTGCCTTATTCAATGTAACAAGGAATTAGAATCAATCTAGTTGTCCATCAACAGATGATGAAAGTTTGCTGTATATTTAAGATGGAATTTTTTCAGTGCTAAAGAATAATGTAACCACAACATATTCTGTACAAATGGATAGACTTAGGATATATAATGATAGGTGAGGTTACACAATCTCAGATAGAAAAGAACAGTATGATCTCTTCATATGTAGAACTTAGTCAACTATATATATATGTATATATATTTTTTTTTAATCAACTATATATATGTATATATGCAAATGTATGCAAGGCACAGTAAAACACAGAATAGAGAAGAATTGTCTAGTGTTAGGTAATGTGTGACGACTGAATGCTGTCAATGCACACAATGTATGCAGGAGGATCTAAATCTGATTTTATTTTATCTCTATATTTGTCATAGTTTTTTTGTGGAGTTGGTGGAACATAAGTAAACAAAAATATATATTATAATTAAGGTGCAAAATCCAATATGAAGCTCCAGATCTTCTGAACAGTTTTTCATATAGAAATCCATTGAGTTATGCAGGAGAATTTTGGGTATGGTTAATTTAGTTGTGTGATGTCTTTTTTATTTGAAAGATTGTAACATAAAATTCATAGACTACCAAATAACTTTTATTAAGGTTACTATATGCAGCTGTTGGGGGCTGTGAACCCAGACCCTGAATTTCCTGTAAACAACCTGTTATGCTTGCATAACAGAAACTTGCACAGAAACTTGTGTTTCCTGTGTGTGTAGTTACTCTGAGCATGAGACCGTAAGGAGTTCCTGATGGCAGGGGAGTGGTTTCTGGTGGGTTTGGCTAAGCTGTGGCTATCAATTAAGGTACCATATATAAGCGGCTCTGGTACACAATAAAGGGGGTATCCTTGTTTCAAGGATGACCCGTGTCTCTGTCTGTGTGTCCTTGTGTGTTTAAATCTCCAGGTCCTTGCTGGGCTCGCAAATGGTCCTGTAGTGCAGGCTCCACACTACAGGCATAGTACCATAGTACATGCAGTAGTACAGACGGTACATGCAGCAACTTTATTTTTTGAAATAGGAGATAAAATGAAGACAATGAAATATGCAAATAAAGAAAAGTAAATTTCCAACAAAGATAGAACATCAACATTCAATCTCAGGTATCTTCCATTAAAATTCGGAAGAGAGCCATATAAAATCTTAATTTCATTTATATTCCAAGTATTAGGGAATTCTATTGTCTTTTCATTTTAATTGATTGTTTTCCCCAGTGTGATTTATAGCTAAAACTTATGTGGATGACCTACACTTAGGCTTAGGAAAAAATGTTTGAATATTTATAAAGAAAACAAATAATACTGAAAGTAAAGAAACAGATGAGGACATAAGGATAGTGGATGACTTCATCATTTCATGTTTTGTAAGAACACATTAACATACATCTATATCTTATATGCTGGCCAAACACCACAGAATACACATTTTTTTTACAGCTCATTGATCTGATTACAAATTAAACTCTTCCAAGTTATACATCAAAGCATAGTGAATACGGAAAATGAAATAATTTGTTCAACTTAGTAGATTTTAAAAGTTGAACAAAAGTAGAAATCAACAACAAGAAAACCTAGAGAAAGAATGCAAATATATGAAAACTTAATAATATATTTTTGGATAAGAAAAAAGCAATAAAAATTATGTTCCCATTTTAGCATTTTAATAGATGTAGGAAAACATCTTAAAAATACCATTAGTACATGATGAACTTCCAAAGAATATAGTAGCAAGAGTGTTATTCAGTAATATAATAAATGTTGCATATGACAAAGCTAAAACCAACATCGCTAAATAAGAAAAAATATTTTCTCTAAGCTCTAGAATTAATTGAAGATAATGACTCATCAGTTTTGTTCCATAATTCACTTAGAATCTTAGTAATGAAGAGAAAAAATAAAAATTATATAAGACCAAAAGAAAGGAATCTTTTCCTTTAAACACACTAGAAGACAGTTATTTAGCTCTCTCAACTTTTTGGCAGTATACCAGGATATGAACCCCACATATAATTTTTTTTAAGCTTTGGCAATGAGATGACCTGTGTTATTTGTAGAGTATGATACTTTGCAATGGATCTCAAAAATCCACATGGAAGTGGAGAGTACTGACTCTCTAAAATTCTTCTTTCTCCACCTACAGACAGAAAATAGCACCCAGTACTCCATATTATCCCAAAACACAGATAAGTAAGTGAAATGGATTTATTAATAAATGATATTGTTGTTAAAATAGAACATAGGTGCTCTGTCAATAATGAACACAAGGAGAAACAAATCAGAAAAATATCACAATTACAATAACTTAAAAAATAGTAGTAAACCCAACCAAGGAGGGAAAAGTCCTCTAAAATAAAAAAATATAAGAGAGAAAATAATAACATTTAACTTTCAGAAACTTGAACACCAATCTCTACTGAATATTATAAGTAGAAAGATCAATATAACTATTTCTATTTGACTTTTGTATTCTTGTTTACAGAAAGTGGGTTCTCACAAATTGTAGTAGCTTTAGTCTATAAAGTTGATATAGACCTTCAAATAATTGATAATTCTTATTCACTATGTGTGAATATTTATATACATATATACACATGTATGTATATGCACACATATATAAAGAGTGTATACCCACAAGGGAGGTATATACATATTTAAAAACATATATTTATTTTTATATTATTATTAGTGTTTTCCAAAAAACTTATGGTGAATTTTACTTTATTTATTTCAAAAAGGTACAACCAAAGCTCAGAAACATTATGCATCTTGACTGAAGACATTATCTCAGTGACGTGCGTTATTAGGGTTCCAGTCCAGTTCTCATAGCTCAGTAGCTAAATCTAGCATTATTCCACACTGGGTTTTCCTGTATGAATTCTATGCCCATCACTGTATTAATGACGGAGTAGAAAGGAAATCAAAACAAACAAAAAAACCCACAAAAAATAAACATCATCTTAGATCTCAGCTGGACATTTATTGGTCAAATAATTCAAAAGTTTCATGCCTTGTAACTGTCTCCTGAAGTATCACAAATGTAGGAATTGGAGTTATAAAATCATTTTAAGAGTAAGTCATGTGCTCCATAACATGCGGACTTGCTCCCACACAGAGAAATCAACATATATCTTCACTTTAATTTTTAACTTCATTTTAATTTATATTTTTTTTAAAAAATGAAATGCCAAGTCCTTCTCATGTTCTGCCTGCTTGCCTGTGGATTAGGGTGTAGCTCCCAACTACTTCTCCAGGATCCTGCCACCCAGGTGTTCAGCTATCTTCTCTGACATGATGATAACAGACTAAGTCTCTGAAACGCTAACCAAACTCCCAATTAAATGTTTTAATTCAAAAGATTTACCTTTATCATGACAGTGTTCCTTTACAGCCATAAAATACTTAGAGACTATTGTTACCTGACTCTAACTTGATGCCTCCCTATGGTCTCTGCTGAATGGTGACTGGACCATATTTCTAGAGTGGTCACTATCTCACAGAGTGGCAAAGTGGTGAAACCTCAACAACTTTCAGTAATTAATGGGAAAGTCTAACAAAATCATATCTCACATTTTATCCATGAAGGTGGTAATGCAATATGAAGAGTTCAGGCTCAACAATCGCTTGGGTCAGTAACGTGAGAAACATGCCGAACAACACCTACTGCTGTGGCCGTTTTAAAGAAATATAATTTAACACAAAATTAAGCTATTATGGATTTGTTGCCTAAGTTGGCAGATGGGGCAATAATGATAGAGTAAAACCAGATTTCTGCATTTGAGAGACAATGAGATACATGGTAATGACATTCATAGTGATCCATAACAATGACAAAATTGATATTCACAGATGATAGAAACAACTGTGTACAAACCAAATATAATCTAATTCAAAACCTAGAGTAAATGTTGGCCTTTGAGAAAATCATTTTTCCTCTTCCATTACAAAGTATGAAACAGAGAATGTAGTTATAATTTTAAAAATTTGTTATTTATTTATCCAATATTAGTAGTTGTTTGTTACATGCTGGAACATGTGATAGGTTTTCGCAAGGAGGAACTGCTTGTTGTCCCAGCCACCTGGCTAGCTTAGACCTGAAACAATCACACAAAAACTGTATTAATTAAATCACTGCTTGTCCCATTAGCTCTAATTCCTTATTGGCTAACTCTTACATTTTAATTTAACCCATTTCTATTAATTTGTATATCTCCATGAGGTCGTGGCCTACGAGCAATGTTCCAACATGTCTGACTCTGGTGGCGGCTCCACAGCATCTTTCTCACAACATTCAATCCAGTCCTCTCCGCCTACCTAATTTCTCCCCTATCAACAGGCCAAGGCAGTTTCTTTATTCATTAATGGTAATCACAGCACACCGAGGGGACTCCCACATCAATAGGTTTTGAGACATTAATCAAGTTTTAAGTATATTTTACAATGTGTTTATTATTCTTCATCTTGACAGAAACTGAGAAGCACACAGAAAAATCAGTTTTGAGGACCATATAGCTGTTGACTTCAGCAGCTGAAATTTTTACCTAAGACATGAATATAATGAATAAAAGATTAGTGATTTTCCAAATTGCATAGAATTTTTTATTTTTCAAAATTTCTCATTTTTTTTAAATTGTCATCCTGTGGATACCCTGATAAACAGAGAACAGGGGATAAATAGAATCATTTATTTCCTTAATCCTTGAAACTCTCACCATTTGACAGCACAAGTTGGGTAAAGTGGTTAAAAGCATAGCTGGTCAGATTTCTAGCTAAGAGGGACCTCTTAGAAAGCTATCCCAAAGGACCAAATAATCCTGACCATCACAATGATACATAGAGATTGGTGAGCATAAGATTGACCACAAATACTTCAAAGCAACATGAATGCAGAAATACATACAGATTTAATTCTGAACTGAGATTGAGGGTCTGTGTCTGTTCAGACCAAAAAGTAAAAGAAAAGAATCTATAGACCGAATTTATTTATCTCCTACCCAGGGTAAGTAGTTACTACACATTGCGAACTCTGAAGAAACAGACTAGAAATACAAAACAAAAAGATAGAGTTCTAGAAAAACTTCATTTTTAATTTTTTACCAAAGAGTCAATAAATCAGATCATTATAAAATAAAAAAGACTAGTCAAAACTTTTAAAATGTTTTTAAATAATATTTGTGTTCATGAGGACAAGATATTTGATTTAGCCAAATTAGGATCCTCTTAATTTTATACAATTAATCACTATTTCCCAGAAATATTAATAGTGCTTGTGAAAGAGGCTTGATCATAGAATAAAATATCTATAGCTAAGAAGAGAACTTGAAGTGAATATGAGCAATAATGGAACAATTAATTATTAGTAGTTTATGGTGGATCCATTTTGGTACCCTTTTTTCGGCATAATAGTGTACGAAAGGTAATTTAAAATAATTGCTAAAGATTACATTCTATGAGATCTGAGTTAAAATATGAAAATTTCTTTCTTGTTTTAACATTTAATCATATAGTGAGTTTGAAGTTAAATTAGTGTACTCATGTTCTTCCAAAGACCATAAGAATGTTTGTGTAAGCTGTTTATTACAGAATTTATCATTAAAAATAGTAGTTTGTGTTAAGGACAAGTGTTATGGCAAATATGAAGGATATGCATAGGAGTGACTCAAACTACAACTCATAACTGGCTAACATTTTAAATTTTAGCTTTGTAATTTGTCCTGTTTTTAATTTTTTTATAAACTCAGTCAAATTGATAGAGTGTTCATTGCTGACCCTAGTTTTTAATGACTTCACACACTTTAATTGAAGAGACATTGAGAATAAGACAATCTCATTAAAATATTCATCTACTTAAGTACATACAAGATTGCTAAAGTCAGTACCAATGTATGGTAATATTTTGTTTGTGATCTAACAAATAAAGCTTGCCTGAAGATCAAAGTGTGGAGCTAGCCACTAGTTAGCCATAGAGGCCAGGCAGTGGTGGCACACACCTTTATTCCCAGCACTCAGGAGGCAGAGGCAGACAGATCTCTGTGAGTTCAAGGCCACCTTGGATTACATGAGATTAATCCAAGAGGACTATAAGAATGAAAGAGATAGGACCTCAAGACATTCAGTATGAGCATTCAGTCTGAGGATTTGTAACAGTATCTTGACTTTCGGTCTGAGCAGGTAAGAACTCAGGTGAGTGGCTGCACCGCTTCTCTGATCCTGCAGTTTTTACCCCCTAATGTTTGATCCTGGGTTTTACTTAATAAGACTAATTAGGATTTTCTTACACCAATGCCTTTGTCGTATAGTTATGGAAAGGCATCAATTGGCAGTTAAATTAGTCAGTAAGATCACACAGATGTTATTACACTAAAATTATAATTTAACCAAGTAATTCCTTAAAAAGCAGTCACCATATTAGAGGAAAGGGCATGTGAAATATATTAGCAAGAATCCTTAAATACTCCTAAGGAATAATCAACCATTAAGAGAGTAAGTGATTATGCTCTTTGAAGACTAGAAAGTAGAAACTGATTTTAAAAAAGTGTTATTAGTCTCCAAATATTATCATCTAATGACTGCATGGAGACTAAAATCTAGTGAATTAATTTGTGACAAATTAGGCATATATATCTATTATATGTGTGTGTGTAGTAGAGTCTGTATTTTTATCAGAAGCAAAATAAAGATTAAAATTTTAGAATGTTATACATCTTGCATTAAATAAATCTGTTACTGATCATTTGAATATGAGGTTCTTTATAAATCCCAATACTTGATATCAGAAATCAGTTCCAAATTTAAGCTTAGGGGGATTAAACAGTTGGTCGAAATATTGTTTCTCATACATGAGGCCATGGGTTCACGTCTAACAGCTAAAAAAATTCTCCAAATAAATTTAGAGTTTTTTCTTTTCTTCTTTTTTTTCTTTTTAGAGATTACTGACATTGGCAAAGTTGGGACAATTTTATTTTTGTATTGACATTTGGATGTGTCTTCTCTGCTGTACATGATTTGCTTTGAAAGCATGTTCCAATAGTTCAAGCAACATTTCACCTCTGTATATTAGTTTGGTCTTGTCTTCTTTTATATCTGTATTTTATTTTCATGACTTTTTGTTCAGAGAATAGCCCTACCTAGTTAACTGAGTTGAATAATGGCCAAAATAACTAATATTAGAAATAATTTAATTTTCCATAAGGCAAATTATAGCTTCTTTGCATAATGAGGAGAAAACATAAAGTATATAAAGGGAATAGCAACATATACAGTAAGGTGCTGCAGAGCATATTTTGTTTAAAATAGAGCACTAAGCCCTAGTCCTTGCTATAGCAGCTGGAGAGTTTGTTTACATTTTCTTCACAGATCAAGGAAGAATCCTATCATAGTAAGAGCTTCCCATTTTCCAAATTAGTTGCCATGGTGAAATTAGAAACATAGTTTCTGGTATGAAATGTATGCATGAAAGGTTTGTTCGTTGATACAGAGGCAGTTTCTAACTCATCGTTTTCTTTTTGATGTCTGCATCATTATTAGCTTTAAAATAAAACCAGAGAGATGATTGTCTGACAAAGAGACAAGACAGAGAATCAAATTCACCTCTGAAAGCAAACTCCTGAAGTGCTTATTCTGGATTTTGAGCAGAGCTGTGTGCCTCTGCTTCTAGTAACTCCTTGTAGAATGACCTTCATTGCAGGATTTCAGGGATGTTGGGAACATCACTCTGGTACTATAATCATTAAATTCTTCCTCTGGAGTGCAGTTCATTTGAAGGATATTCAAGTGTAGGACAGACTTTCTATTCCTAATGACTTTGAAGTTGCAGTTTTATATTTTCGGATAAGATAAAATAGAGACAGGGAGAAGTAAACAAGAGTTTACTATGCAGAAAGGCTCTGACTTTGCTCAAGGCTATTTCCTTCTGAGAGGGGAATACCAGAAGATAGAAATCCAACTTATTTAATATTGATAGGACTAATTTATATTTTTAACTTATGAATGTCCTACAATTATTTGACTAGATAGGTTCTAAAAAGTCCTAAAGGCTCTAAGAGTAGGGTAAAGTAAAATCTAATAGACAATTTGCCATATCCTTGCACAATGGTAATATTTCATTTCAGAAGGCACCCAGGAGCCACTCTTGTGCTGAGTATAATACACAAACTCTTCAATATTTGCCAAACATTCAGTAAACGTTTATCCAATGATTTCCACCATTATTTATCATTTGTTATATACAGTACTGAGGATTGGATCCAGGGTCTCTTGTATGCTAAAGAAGTACTCCATCACTGAGCTTTACAGCAGACCACTCTTTCTTCCAGCAGGTTCTTGGTGTAGGAGATCCTTCTGTTTATGTGTTGCTTTTATTGGTTAATCAATAAAGAAACTGCTTGGCCTGATAGGGCAGAGCTTAGGTTCTGGGAGGAAGAAAGCAGAGTCAGAGAGCCACCATGGAGCTGCCAGGTCTGACATGCTGAATCTTACCTCGTAAGCCACAACCTCGTGGTGATACACAGATTATTAGAAGTGGGTTAAATCAAGATGTGAGAGTTAGCCAATAAGAGGCTAGAGGTAATGGGCCAAGCAGTAATTTAATTAATGCAATTTCTGTTTGGTTATTTCAGGTGTAAGCTGGCTGAGCAGCTGGGATGACAAGCAGCCCGCTCCTCCCGTAACAACTGGTGCCAGGCGGCCAGGGCAAGCAAAGGGCACCCCTCTCCTTTAACAATTGGCACTCCAACGTGGTAAACTGACTCCATGTAAAACCTGAGAGGGCTTTAAAAGGAATTCTAAAAGAAAAAAAATGTATATAGAGAGTTTAACACAGCTTTTTGTTGTTTGCTGGCAAGTGCCACAGAGAGATTTTCCTGACTCAGCATTAGCAGCAGAAGAAAAGCTGCACCATTTTAAAATGCAGCTTCCTGGGCTGTGCCACCAGCACAAACGCCAGCTATTAAGCATTTCAATGGCATTTGTGGGCCTGGGTGTTTCTGTGCCCACTTGGGGTCGAGAGCATGCCTGTGGCTCGGCTCTTCCTGCCTGTGCAGTTGGTGGGATCAGGCCTACTAGGCTTGGGCAGGCAGGAGAGCATGGCGGATTCCCACCACCATACACAGAGATGTTTCCAGGCTGTGCCGTGCTCTGCATAGCAGATTTGGCTGTAACTCAGATAAAAAGAGTTTATGTGCTGCATGCTCATTCTCAGAGTTAAAGTGCTGATTGTGGCTTCTACCTGTCAGCCCCAGAGCTAGCAGAAATGGTACATCCACCATTTTAAACTTGGAGAGTGGCAGAGCCAACACCCAAAGCAGCTGCAACCTTCCCTTTTGTTTAAACAGAAAAGGGGAAATGGTGTAGGAGGTCCTTCTGTTTATGTGGTGCTTTCATTCGTTAATCAGTAAAGAAACTGCTTGGCCTGATAGGGCAGAACTTTGATAGGCAGAGGAGACAGAACTGAATTTTGGGAGGAAGAAAGCAGAGTCAAAGAGCCGCCATGGAGCTGCCAGGCTGAATCTTTCCAGTAAGCCATGAACTCATGGTGATATACAGATTATTAGAAATGAGTTAAATCAAGATCTGAGAGTTAGCCAATAAGAGGCTAGAGCTAATGGGCCAAACAGTTATTTAATTAATACAATTTCTGTGTGGTTATTTCAGGTGTAAGCTGGCTGGGCGGCTGGGATGACAAGCAGCTGCTCCTCCTCTAACAATCAGCACTGGGTGGCCAGGACAAATGAAGGGCACCCCTCTCCTTTAACAGGTTCTAACAAAATGCTTGGCTAAAATATTCTCAGTATTGGCTATTATATTGCTATCGTTCATCAGCTCTCTTCTGCCTTCATATTTAGATATCATCTCATAAGGCACACTACTCCTATAACTTTAAATATTTATACTGCTTAGACTTTTTATATGAGAATAACAAAGAAGCTATATACCAATTCCACAAAACAATCACCAGTGGCTTACAGTTGCTGTGCATGTGTTACTTCCCTTATTATCCAAAATAATCTGATAGGTGTTATTAATTTCTGTCCACATATAAAATTTGTAGAAAAAAACCCTGAAGATATTCAACAATAACTGAAGGGTTTTTTTTCCTATTTTATTCAGGAATAATTTGACAGAGTCCAGCAGGGAGTTAAGATTGGGTATTACATCTATTTTCTTCATGAGGATATCAAGAATGGAAACCTTTCAAACTAATGACAAAATCAAGGATGGTGTGTCCCCTGACTCTAAAATGGGAATCTGTATTTACCTGGCTTTGTGTCTTAGAATATAAAATATAGTTAAAACATGTCTTATTTGTCAAAGACTTATTTTGATGGTTTATATTTACTCTCAACTTGAGTGGTTTTGAAATCACCTAAAAGAAATATCTCTGTGCTTAAACATAGGGCATTTCCAGAGAAATTAAACATGGAAAGAAGGTGTACCAGGAATGGGTGATGATCTCTCATGGACTGGTGTCTCAGAAGAATGAACAGGACTAAGTAACAAAAGCCCAGTGAAGCATTAATATTTACCCCCCTTGAGTGGTCTGATCTAACCAGAAATGACCAAGCTTCCATCAACACAAATGTGAGATACACCTGGTGCCATGCCCTCCCACCAGAACAAAACGTATCTTAAAACTATGAGGCAAAAGGAATCCTTCTCCTTAAGTTGCTTTCTGTCTGGTATTTTGTCACAGCAGTAATTAAAAAAGTAGTTAATACAGCTCTGATCCTATCTTCCATTGTTCACTCTGTCTAAAATGTGCTGAGGAGAAGTCCCACAATCCAAACCATGTTGGAAAGATTAAAATACATGGACTGCCAAACAGAACATCAATTTTTCCCATGATTAAATTAAATCAGCTGAAGATTTGATCCCATTTATCATAATAAAAAGGGTTAATGGCACTGAAATAAAATTAAGTGACAAAAAGTCAATTTGAATGCTAATCGGAAATATAATCTTGGTCATTCTGAAGCATATTTTCAGTACATTTTCCTTGCATTTGCTGTGTTTTCTAACAATTATCTTTCTTATTGCATCATTGGAAAGAACCATATTTATTTCTCTTGCCATGACATAAATTTCCTAAGTGAGCAATTGCATTGACTTGCTGGTTTTACTCTTTTGCTAAATGATGCCAACTGGTAAATTACAAGCAAAGAGATGGCTGCAAAATTGCCTTGCTGTTTGTTCATCTATAGCTGAAATGTGAAGTGATATATTGCTCAGAAAATGCTAACGTATAGTGCTCAGAGTCTGCCTAGCTCTTAAAAGCTATGCACCAAAGCTTTCATCATCAACTGCTTTTATTTTTGCAATTAATGTCTTTGAAAAATAGCATGTACTATGAGCAATGCCTTGTCCATTGATATTGAATTAACTTCTGAAGAGCATCTATGTAAAAGTTCAACAACTCAAATAATTTCATTTCAAATACATATGCAAGGAACTGTAAATCAACTGACATTCTGTCAATCAGAAATCTCATTTCATTGGCAAAAATGTAATTTTCTTGCATTATATATTACTTCAATGCATCATATCATAGCTAAAACAAAAGACCTAAACATTAGATGAACTTAGAATCCATTCATCAAATTTCAATAAAAATCAAAATTGTGTTTTGTAAATTTGAACAGTTAGTTTTTCCTGTGACAATCTTTGAAAGTGGAATTTTTTTCGTAATGGAATAATAATCCTTCATCTGAAATCATAATCTATCAGTTAAAAACAGTACCAGAGTGGAGATTGGTCTTTTCACATCCGCTGTATATCTAGCAAAATCAAGACACAAGATTTATAATTTATGGCAGCATGCTGTTGATATGTAAACTTCAGTGTACAGCGTTAAACTTTTAGTGGCACTCTCTCCATCTGTTCTTCAAAGCCACCTCTAAAATAATCTGCTTTTGCAATATTAGATAAAAATAGGCATTGCTAGATAAGAAAATATAATCAGAATTTATTGTATAAAAATCTATTTTCAGTAAAACATGAATAAAACATATATTCTTTTAAAAGATATATAATTGTCTATGTGTGTTTTGTCTATCTCTTTATCTCTCTCTCTACATATATATATATATACATATATATTATTGTACTATACTCAATTTTATTCCATATCTTTTTTTGTTTATTTGTTTGTTTTGTGTTTTTCAAGACAGGGTTTCTCTGTAGTTTTGGAACCTGTCCTGGAACTAGCTCTTGTAGTCCAGGCTGGCCTCGAACTCACAGAGATCGGCCTGCCTCTGCCTCCTGAGTGCTGGCATTAAAGGGGTGTGCCACCACCGCCCAGCTCCAGATCCTTTTTGATTGAAACCTTGGAATGTGAAACAAAGAATAAGGGGAATGACATTATGATGCAAATACACACACATACAAACATACACTCACACAAACATTAAAAAAAAATCTGGGTCTTACGTATGAAATTCTTATGCTCCTAATATGTTTAGTCTTTCTAGGCCCTAAGAGCAGCACTCTTCACTTTCAGCTCTGTGTTTAGTGGTATTTTACTTGTATTTTAATAAATTAAACTTGCCTGATGATTGGAAAAGTAAAATAACCACACTGACTAGTCTTATAGACCAGGGAACAATAACACATTTAATCCCAGTAGCCACTCTAGTTTTCCATAGAAACCAGGTGGTAGTGGTGCATGCCTTTAATCCCAGAACTAAAGAGGATTATGAATGGGAGGAGACAGCTCTCAGGCTCAGTCTCATTCTGAGGTTCTTGAAGTCAGGATCATCATTTCAGACTGAGGGTGAGGTAAGAACCACTGGCTGACTGCATTGGTTTTCAGATCTTTAGGTTGAAACCCAATTTCTCTCTCTAAGTTTTTTATTAATTGTGCAACATACATGTGTTTGTCTTAGCTATAACTGATATGCATGATCAGCATTAAACAAAACTACTGAAAAAAGGAATATTCTTGTTATTGTTTTTTACCCTGTAATTGGACAATCATGATTATATCCTCAATAATATTATTTTTTTATATTTTTGAAGATAGTGTCCGGGAATATTGTTTTACTTCATTATAATATATTTGCCAACTTTGTACTGAACCATGCAGCATTATTTTGACATTTTTCTTGTTTATGTATAAATTCTATACTCCTAAAGACTTTCTATATTAGGCTTGTTCTACTATTGATTTACTTTTTAATTAGTTAAAATTTTGCATTCTACACTTTAAATTATATTTCTTTTTAAGCAATGTACATATAGATTTCTTGATAACAATATTTTGATTAAAATTTGTAAACATCTTTGGAAATGCTTGTCTATTTGAACAAACATCCACTAAAGATTACAGAAGTATAATAGCTGTCATGAAAATATTTGCATGACTGAACCATATGAAAAATTTGAAGATTAATGATTCATTTCATGGAGTTATTTTGTGCTGGACTTGTGATATTTTGTAACATATTGAGGACCATAAGGAGAAAATATATAATTGGGTACAAAGCTTACAAAGATTACTTTGGATGCCAGAAAATAGTGTATCAGGGAGCCATAGGAATAATTAAGTTATTTAAGAAATTTCTGAAAATATTAGAGTCAAACAACTGAAAATCATAACAGAATAGAATTGAAGAAGGAAGTGGCAATTATCTGTGATAATTGCTTGATAAAAGAAAAGAAGAGATATTAACTCCTATTTGCAGGAGATATTACAACTGGAGGGTAAGATTTGGGCTGATAGTGCAAGCCAAGGTCATGGAGGAAGTCGAAGGTGGAATCTGATCAGACAGCTAGAGGTGAGAAACAGCTGTGTAAGAGTCAACTGCAGTTAAACATCTGGAACTCGTGAATATTCATGGAGACATTGGTATTCCAGGCATTACAATTTACTTGTGTCATGTAAATAAAAAGAATACTGATACTTTGGTAAATTTTCATAAGAAATGAATAAAAAATCATAATTTAAAATTAATGAATATTTAAATGATGTGCTATGTACAACACTAGGAACTGCCAAACAACTAATGTAAAATTTGACTGTGACCTTTTTAGAGAAGAAGTTTTATTCAAATTGAAATTGTGTAGATGAAAGAGAGAGAGACCCAAAGACATACGTTTTGAAATTCTGCTGAAAAGCAGATCTGGAAAGTGCATTTAGATTACCTGACTTTGAATCTAGTCCTCTTTCAACATCGCTCACTCATTCTGTATTTGTGGTGTAATAGATATATGGTGATTAGTTTCATAGACATTATGTGAAGTCGAGAGTTGAGAAAGGAACTATGTTTTCTAATTAGGAGAACATATAATAGATCAATCACAAAATGGTAATTATTTATCAGTCTGTCTGTAAGTTTCATTCTAATCCTATAATACAATTTGCTAAGAATTGTAGGATTTTAAGATGGAGAATACATTTCTGCTTTATGGAAACCTCCTATGCATTTACTATGACATTAGAAAAGAAAACAGTAGAACCAAGTATTATATAGTATATAAACTAAAATTGTAGTTTTTTTTTATCAATATCCAATCTAGAAAAAAAATTGAATAGGTATTTTCTGAGCCTTTGTGATTTCCTCCTTGATAGGAATAACTTTAAATTTGAAGATGTGATGAGGATATAGTGATGCCTAGATAAATCAATTAAGCCTCATCCAATGTAATGTATGGATAGACATCCAAAACTTCAAGTGTCTGGAAAACGTACTGAAAATACATACCAATATACTCTTAAATTCCTTTCTTTATCCTTGGCTTTGTGACTCTTGTGACTGTTCATGTACTATAAAATTCTATTGTTTCAATTATTTCTATTAAAAATATGGCATGTTGAAGTCATTGAGCTTCTTTGCTTTTCAGTAAAGCAGATTCTCAAGAGGTGAATACAGGAGTATCACAAATTAGAAGATAATGCTGGCTGCCTAGCAAGATCATATCAAACATAGTTTTCCCTTTCATAATTATCAGGTGTAAAAATAGATTCTAACGTATGTAACGTAAACTTGCTTTTTTGTTTTCTTGTCTTTCTTTTATATTTTTATTTTTTTAAAACAGAAAACAAGCTATTTTTTTTCATTTTATGTACAAATCCTAGTTATTACTTCCTGACCTCTTCCCATTCCCTCCACCTTCCCATCTATCCCACCCAAATCCACTCCTCAAAGAGGGTAAGGCACATTACTTTGAGGAAAAACCAAGGCCCTCCCTACTATATCTAGGCTGAGCAAGGTATCATCCAAAGAGAATAGGTTCCCAAAAAGCCAGTACAAGCAGTAGGGATAAATCCTGGTGCCACTGCCAGTGATCCCTCAGTACATTCTCTATTCTGAAAATCAGTGGAGAAAAAAAGACCAGACTACTAGGTTAAACATAAATTTGATCAATATATGCTGTGGTGGGTTTATTGACCTCATGAGAAAAACTCAGCTATTTTATGAAGCAAGCATAAAGCAAGAAGGGGAAATGAAAATTTTAAGAGTAGAAAATAACAATGAAGAAGGGAAAAGGAGGAATGAAAATCAATTTACAATAGACGAGTCTGTATCTACTTCTCTACCTGGAATGAAAAGGCACACTAGGGTTTTTTATTTTTGTTTGTTTTGTTGTTGTTGTTTTTATTATTTTATAATCTTTTTGCATTTTCTACATTTAGAGTGTCACTAGTTCCCATGGCTACAGTGGCAGGGTAGGTAAGTATCACGTTTATTCTTACATGAAAAAAAGAGCACAAACTTAACCATTTTTAAATCATTTTTAATGACTCCCTTCTATGGCGCATACAAGGATGTGTTAGTTCTGGTTTCTGCAAGGCTGAAGTACGGGGTCTCAGAAGGGCTGTGGCCCCATTGACAAACACAGAAGGGCCAATTTGCCTCTATCCTAAAGCTGGTCAACACCAGGAAACCTTTTTCTAGCTGTCATAGTGTGAAGACCAAACCGATTTCTTCTCTGCTGGATTCCCACTCTGCTATTCTCTGCTAATTCTTAACACAGGCCATATTCATAAACCAATGCATCCCAAAAGATTATACTGAAAGTATAATTTTATTGTAATTCTAAGGAGCTTATGAACTGATTTTTAAATTAAAAGATAAAAAAATAAAACTTGTACTTTTGTTTTATATTTTCACCATAAAATTTTTACTTATAACGTCAAAATAATTCAAAAGAAAATACTTGTCATGTACTATCATTGAGATATTTGAAAAGAATCGCTTTTATTAAATATCCAATATAATAATTATTCTTAAAAATATTATTCACTTTCTAGAAATATTTAGTTATGATATTTCCTCAAGATGTCATAATTTGGCTTTTAACATTTTTTGTCTTATTAAGGCAAGGATGTTACTGAATGAAAAAATTCATACTGAAGAATTCAATATTTAACAAATACAATATTTTATAAAGTGAAATACATGTTTAATCACAGAGACAAAAATCATGCCTATTTTAAGACTTTTCTTGTAAGAGAACTATTTATTTAAGCTCTGCTTTACTTTCAATACTCAGAAGCTAGATTTGATTACTGTTTTTATACATGCTACTCAGATTATAACTTACTGTCATAAATAATTGTCTGGAAATACAGAATTTGTAAATAAATGTATTTTTGTAGATGGACACTATTAACTACATTCAATGTGAACACATTTTTTTCAATATCATCTGATCCAATAAGTGTTTGTCTTAGTGGGTGTGTCTTCCCGTCAACATCCTGTCTTTTCCTCTGTTTCCCAGCCACTATGACAAAAACCACTTTTCTTTTCTTACATTGAAAACAGATGCCTTATTTTTTTATATAATATTTCTTAATTATGGTTTATCCAAACATCACTCCTCTCTGTCCTTTCTGTTTTCTCTCCCATCTGGATGTACTGTCTTTCTGTCTACCATTAGAAAACATGCATTTAGGGAACAATAGCAAAATAAAATAAGATAAAAGAAAACAAAACAGAAACATCCTAACAAGACAAAGCAAACAGAAAGAAAAGAGCCCCCCAAAGGCAAAAGGAACAGAAACTGAGACTAATTAGTTCACATGTTCATGAATCCCATAAAAACACAAAAATGTAAGCAATAATAGGTAAATAAAGGAGCTGTAATGTAAAAAAGGAGGGAGGGAGGAATGGAGAGGAAGCAAAGATTTTGAAGGAAAGAAGGAAAAAAGGAAGGAAGGAAGGAAGGAAAGGTAGAAGAGCAAGTGAGAATTTACAAGGCATTATGAGAAAAAGAACCTCCAAAGAAACCTTTAATTTTGTTTTCTGTGGGCCATCTCTTGCTGGAAATGGAGCCTGCCTTAAAAGTACTTTGTTTTCCCAGGGAGACTCTTGGAGAGTGATCGCAAATGATTTCCGATTGGATATAGCTTCTAGATTTAGGATGGAATTGTGTGTTCACTTCTTTCAGCTCTAGGGCTCCATTTTGTGCAGACCAGTGCAAGGTCAGTGCATGCTGCCCATATATCGGTGAGTTCATATCTGAGCCATTCCTACTGTGTTTAAAGGGCATCCTTTCCTTGATGATCTTTTTTCTTCTGACTCTTACCCTCTTTCTGCTTGTTTTACTGCAGGGTTCTCTGAGACCTGAAGGGAGGAATTTGATGGAGACATCCTGCTTAGGATTGAGTGTTACAATATCTCTCACTCTCTGCACAATGTCTGGCTGTGGATTTTTGTATTTGTTCCCATATGTTCCAGTAGGAAGCTTCTCTGATGAAGGATAAGAAAGGAACTGTTGCATTAATATAACAAAATGACATTAGGATTCATTTGACAATAGGTTTCTATTGCTGTAAGTTTTGGTCAAAATATTATGACCAAAAGCAAGATGGAAAGGAAAGGATTGATTTGCCATATATGTCCATATCATAGTCCATCATTGAAGAAAAGCAGGACAGGAACTCAAACGGCTGGAACCTGGAGGCTGGAGCTGATGCAGAGGTAATGGAGGAGTACTGCTTACTGGTTTGCACACCAATGACTTGTTCAGCTTGCTTACTTCTAGACCCAGGACCAACAGCCCAGAAATGGTCCCAACCACAATGAGCTGAGTCCTCCCTCATGGATCACTAATTAAGAAAATGTCTTATACTGCATTTTAAGGAGGCTTTTCCTCAGTTGAGTCTTCCTCCTCTCTGATCATTCTAGATTGTATGATATTGACACAAAACTAGCCACTACAACTGGCCCCTTGTCTACTTGACACACAAACTCATCTCTGTTAAACCACAACCTTTCCTTTCTTGTTCATTCCCAAAATGACACATTAAAATCAACATCACAATATAAAACATTTTACAAGCTTAAAAATTCCTACTGTTTTTACAAATACAAACACTTTAAAATTCATTCTTTTTAAAATTCAAAATCTCTTTTAAAATGTAGAACTTACTTAAAAATTCAGTCTCTCATCTTTGAACACCTATAACATCAAAAATAATCATTACTTCAAGAGATATGAACAGGGAACAGAAACAACCTGAACAAAACAAAATCATACTAACCCAATGTCCAATATCTGGAATTTGCTCATGTCTGCTGGGCTCCTGGAAAAGATTTACCTCAGTTTTACAGATCTGCCTGCTGGACACACACAGTTTGCCTTATTAGATCATTCATCCTCTACTCCTCGCTTTTCCTCTTCTTGGTGGTCTTCCCATGGTACTGGCCTCTCCAAACTGCTGGAGTTTTATGCTTTCTGGGTTGTGCTTTCACCAAAACCTCTCATTGGCTCTCTTTATGGTGCTTGGCCTCAACTTCTCTATATGGGCCTATAATCCTGGGCCTTCAATTGTTGTTGAGGCTGCACCTTCACCAATGACCATGCCTGACCTCTCAAAGTGCCAACCTTCAGATGTTCAACATGACTCCTCATGGCTTCAAACACCAGTACAATCTGGATTATTTTTATCCTACCTAGTTCAGTTGCAAGCTTCTGTGTGATGATTCTCTGGAAGCACTTAGATTTCACCTCAATGATGTGATGCTGTTTCGCTGTTTGTTTTCTTTATTATTAAATTTATTTTTTTATTCTCAGATAATTACATCCTACCACAGTTTTTCCTTCATCCTCTCTTCTCAGTCCAAGCCCTACCTTCCTTTCCCTCCAAAGGAGCAGGCAGGCTCCAAGGGACATCAACCTAACACAGCCTAACAAGTTACAAAAAGAGTAGGCACAAATCCTCATATCAAGACTGGATGAGGCAACCTAGTGAAGAGGAAAATGGTCACAGGAGTAGGCAAAGGAGTCAGAGACAGCTCCCATTCCCACTGTTAAGAGTACCACAAGAAAACCAAGCTACACAACTTTTACTTCCAGTATGCAAGAATGATGAATTTGAAAGTACAGAAGCCATTAATTCCAAGTGTTATTGGTTTTCAAGCAGGATTTACCTGTAGGATTTTTGTAATGAGATGAGTTAGCCTCCTAGCTTTTCCTAACTTAAAGTTTATCTCATTGCCTCACCTCTGTGTTTTTCCTTTGCATAAAACACTTAGGGGTTACCAGTCTGCTAATTTAGTTTATTTTGGTTCTTTTGCAAAATGTGATGGAAGGGAGCAAATGATTCTCATCAGCACATATACCAAGAATTTACAAAACATCTTCACCTTTCAATATTGAATATACAAATATGACATTGTTTTAAATCATTTTAAATTACATTGTGAAGTAAGAAATCTGCATTTTGGTTTTATACAAAAGTAGCCCTCATTTATTTCCATATTTTCCCCTTACAGACTGAAAACGTGTAACAATTGTAGGTTAAAATTTACAATTCTGCATTTTATTCTGTACTTAATGAGCACTAAATACTCTGTCATCAAATATTTTGATAAAATTTATGAGCTTGTAAAACAGCTTTCACTAAAGATAATGAATTTTAATGTCCTAAGTCTATAAACTTCTTCTGTCAATACACTTTCCTTTCCTTTGTAGTTTTGATGCTCCTTTAAAATGAAGTTAATTAATGGCTTATATAGGACACAGAGGGTTTTGAACAGGTTTTATTTCCTATTATAATATTTTAAACAATATGCAACACCTTGCTCTCATTATAGAGCTCTCAAGCTTGCAATTATTGACAGGAAAAAAAAAACTACAAGTGTTGACTGCCCTAGAAGGACAGCTTAATGAAATAGAAACGTTGTGCATAAAATTTGTACATCTAAGCAAGTTGGAAATTAACATAGCATCAAAGTTTTAAATGGTTTTCTCAGGGTATGTCTATGCAAGTCATACCTTGGTGTATCTATGCATTACTGTACAGATAAATCACCTCTTGCTGATTGCACAGATAATGATGGATATATGAGTCTGCCATTATTGTAAAGATAAGTTCAAAGAATAATTAGAGCAACATAGTCTCTTCTCTTGACAATGAACTTTTAGGGTTCATAGAGATCATAATAACAACCATTCAGGAACACTTATTACAAAACAAAATGGCTTGAGTATTAATTAGATTATTTTTTTTAACCAGGAAGATTAAAAAATAAAGCTAACCAGCATAGGACCAAAGTAGGCCCTCTGAATTTGGGTGACAGCTGTGTGACTGGGAAAGATTGTGGGGCCACTGGCAGTGGGACCAGGATACCTACTGTTTGAATTAACATTTTGGAATCCATTCCCTTTGAAGGGATACCTTGTTCAGTTTAGATATAGTAGGGAGGGACTTGGTCCTGGCTCAAAGAGATGTTCTTGACTCTGGTGACTCCCCATGGGAAGCCTTAATCTCTCTGAAGAGTGGATGGGTTGTGGGATGGGGGGAAAGTTGAGGGAGTGGGAGGAGGAGAGGGAGTGGGATTGATATGTAAAATGAGGAAAGATTGTTTTTTAAAAATAAATTAATAATTTTTAACCCTCCCCAAAACAGTATTATACAACCTGATGATAACGAAGTCAAGAATATTGAGGGTGCCTAGAGATTGCTCAGTGCTGCTATTCCAGAACAAATGATTCAATCCCCACAGCACCCATATGGCTGCTCACAACCTGTAACTCCAGTTCCAGGATATCTAACACCTTCACACCAATGCACATAAAATAAATTTTTTGAAAAGGAATATTTGAGGGATGTAACTGTTTGAGTAAAGTAACTGTTTTTGAACAATGATTAAGATGGGCTTTGAAGAAATTTCAGTTGCTGACAAGAGACAGAAATAATGGTGAACTCAATCATTTCACTCCTCACCATATAAGCTACTGCTTCTTTGAATATAAACGTGTATTGTTACAGAGAGAATTATTTTATTGTTAACTTGCTCTATTATTGTTTATGAGGGCTAATGGTCACTTATATTTAAATATGATTATTTAGTTTCAAGAAAAGAATGTCTTGAGACTGGAGAGATGGCTCTGTGAGTAGAGGTGCTTGTTTTGTAAGTGTGGTGACATAAATTCAACCCCTGGAACCATAAATGTTGGAACCGAGAACTAATAGCCATGCAAAGTTATTCTCTTGCACTCACATGAACATCACTCATACATGCAGTAAATATAATTAGGAAAGAATAGACTACTTTAGAAAGGAATGCTACTATTTATGAAATAAGTACTTTTTAAATTTAGGATCACAAAAGTATGGCAATCAATGCACATGTTCTCAGAAAGGATACTTAGTTTAGCTTCATTTTTGCTGAGGCAAAGTTTCAGAGTAGTTATTTTTTTATTTTGATAGTAATGATAAAAATTAATATATTTTTACAATAACACTTCAAGAACACAATATTTAATAATTACTGGAGTGGCTGCTGAGTGTCTTATGGTAGAAAGGCTAAAAATGGGGGCACAGTAAACAGTGATAGTATCTCTCTCTGTAGAAAGCAAGTTGGGATGGTAAAGAAAAACTGAGCAATTCAATATCTATGAGTTGTTTATACCTAAGGTTTACCATCTAATATTTTAAGGTAGAGATTGCAAATTATACAGAACTTTAAAAAATGTGAGATATTTCCAGTTATAAGCATTTTAAAAAGATGTAAGTATACATAGGAATAACTACATAAAGGTTAGTTTTGTGTTGTCTTGTTTTCCTTCAGATGGTTATACACTGCAATCCAATGTATACAATTCACTATGTAGACAAGTTTGGAATTGGACACACGAGAAAACCCACTCTTCTTGCTTTATTGACTGATTATTGACTTATGGACACAGTCATGGACCTCAATGATTGATTTCCAAACTTTTTAGATTATCAATTCATAATTTTACCTTAATCTATGAACCATGAAGAATAGGGAAATAAAGTACTCAAGTTGCAGTTTGCAGTAAAAGTACTTAGTGTACAACATTTCAGATTTATATCCTTTATTTAACTGTGTAACTCGCAAACAATGCAATAAAGGAAAACAGCAGATAATTTTGTTTTCCAGAGTGAAATACTTAGTATTTGTGCCTTTTTCCAGCATTCTTTTTGCACTAACCATTAGTAAAATTTTGTTTAGAGTAAAATTGCCAATTTCTAGGATTTCCTTATAGTAATTTTTCATTAAGATATTGGAAGTATTAAAAGACCATCAACAAGTAGAATATGATAGAAGAGATCTTATCTAAAATAACAAAAAACACAATCCACATTTTGAAATGATTACAATACAAAATACATGAACTTAAGTCATCAACCCAGAAATATTCTTCTGACAAATATAAATGGTGTATCAAAAGACTTTTATTATGAGAAGACTGAATATTGTACAGATATTGCTTCATGAGAAGGTATTTAGAGATTGGACTTCGAATAATCTCTCTGTCAGCTATTCATTTAATTTGAAATAGTGGTTGATGAATGCAAAGTGAAAAGTAAGTAGGAGAATGGCTTAAAGACAAATAAGGAACACTAATCCATCCAGCTGAAGATGCTTGTGTACAGTGGTCACTTCATCTGGCTTATACTTTCAATGTAGGCACCAAGAGCTAACACACATTAGTAGAGGTTGTCTTAAAGATTAACTAATGGGATTAAAGAAGAAACTCCTAACTGCCATATCTAAGTACAACTGTAAAGAATAACTCCAAGTCCCTGAGATACTGCTCAATTAATAGAGGACTTACTATCAACTGTTGACAGAGTTTGTCTGCGCTGGTGGCTGCTCCCAATTATTCCCTCTGAGGCTTATTATTAATTTGAAATGATCAGCTGATAGCTCAGGCTTATCACTTAGTAGTTCTTACAACTTAAATTAACCAGTTTCTGTTACTCTCTATATATTGATTGCAATGTTGCTCATGGTTTTGCCTGTTCTCCAGCATGTTTTGCTCCCTCTATGTCTGGGACTCCAGACTTTGCCATTTTTCCTTCCAGCATTCTCAGTTTGCCTATCCCACCTAATTTTATCATGTCCAGCTATCAGGCAGTCAGTTCTTTATTAACCAATGAAGTAATATATATTCACATCATACATCAGCAATGACATGTGCCTGAACGTAGCTGTACATAAAAATAAGCACAGACATATAAGCTCACATTGCACACATAGTACATATGGAAACAACTAATTAAGTGTGAAAAACCACATAGATGTGCAAGATGATTAAGACAAAAATTTAAAAATCAAGAGGAAATTGTATCAATAATCAAAAGAGGTGCACAAATAGTATTCAGACTTAAGGATATAAGTCTGTCTATACTGGAATATTAGTGATTCATTTTTGAAAATCTTTACTATGCCATTTTATTTGTTTGTTTGGGGAATATAGGTAGAATGAGGGAAACAATATCAATATTTCTTGAGTATCTTTTTAAATATTACTCAGATACCTTGAATATTTTGATAACTAGATGAATGATACAGCAACACTTACCATGAAAACCAGCAGATACTGTTGTTACCAGCTCGTTTATCATCTGAAGTTCTTCTAAACAGCCAAAGCAGGAAATCTATTTCTCTCTTGTGAGAACCACATTCTTTTTTCCGCTGTCTTGTTTTCGGGGGAAGTCTCTACAAATTCATTTGAAAAATTGGTTTGTCAGTATTGAACTTCAGTTCTGTGGGTTGCTGCTATAAACAGACAGGTAATTTGCCCAGGGAAATGGTGGGGTGTGTAGCAGTGTCTGGCAGAATAACATCTAATTGAAGAAGCTGTAAGTCATTCAACATAGAACTCCCAGTTGCAGGTCAGTATTAGCAGTCAATGGAATAAGAAAATAGAGCAGAATTTGCTGGTATTGTTATTCTGAACAGAGTAGATTTTACAAGATTTACGTACTGCCTTGCTTAAAGTTCTCTGTGGCATGCCCAGAGCTGAAGATTTCTAGGTCTATCATTTAGTAAGATATTACCTTCTTGTGCACATATATGTGGGGCCTCCAATGTTAAAGAGCTTTACAGAGAGAGAGAAGCAGAATTCTGAAGCACCGCAAAAGAGACATCTAGAGTAGTAGAATTGGGATGGCCTTTTAAAGTATCCCCCTTGAGGAAATTTCCACTGTTTCATAGACAATTTCTAAAATGGACATGTGTTGACTGGAGTTCCTTTTCCTAAGGCATATTAGCGTCTTTTCTGAGTATAAATGGTGAAACGAGAACATCAAAACATAGGAAAGATGTCAGAAATGGAGCAATGCATTAACTAAAGCCACACTTGTGATTCAGACCTATTTGCTTTGTTAGGGAGTTCTGAAAACATCAACTGTGGAATTTCATTCAGTCACTAATCCTTCATAAACCTGCAAGAAAAAAGATAATTGGACCAAGTAACCCATACAATATTGTCCATTCTAACATTCTGTTAAAAATGGTCTAACATTTTTTGTTGCTAAGTTACTTCTCTGATGATATGTGCCATAACTTCAGTCTTGAAGCGCCCAGAATGCTGCTCAATAACCACTATTCATCTACTACTGCTACTCACTTACCGTCAAAATGAGATTATAGACACAGAGAAAACAGAGAATGCTTTCTCTTTCTCTATCACTGTCGTATAACAGCAGCTGACCTGTTAGGACAGTGATAAAGTTAATTATATTCACTACATTGACTGCACACACACACACACACACACACACACCATACACATATACATATATATACATATTTGTGTATCTATATATGTGTGTGTGTGTTTATACATATTAGAAATGTCATATAGAGGTATATGCATATGCACACATATATAATGAGAATATTTCCATAAAGGTGTTGGCGGGTAGATATATGTTAACATTTTTATCACTTGATTGAGTCAGTGAAGTCCTACATTTGATTTCACAAACCTGAGCTGTCATCTTCTGATATTTGAGTGTCCCAACACAGTAAAGAGCTATAAAAGTTGTAAGTATTTTTAATCTAAAAGAGTACTTAGATATTGTTTTTCATTCAGACTTCAATCCATGGATTGAATCCATGGGCAATACCTGTGCCCCCAAACCATTGAGATTTGCAGAATTTCCCCTTTCCTTCATTTGAATTGAAAGTCCTTGGTGCTGAAGCCTTGAGACTAAGACTAAACTAATTATTCCACTAACAGTCCAGGGTCGCCAGCTGTGCAGGCAGAATTTTGTGAGATTTCTCAACTTCCATAATAATGGGAACCAATAACTCCTATAAATACATTGAATCCTGTTTATTTATCAACTATCACTTACCTTTCTATACACAAATATGCACACACACACACACACAGAGGGAGGGGTGGAGAGAGAGAGAGATCATGTTTTATTCATCTTCCTGCATTTTGAATACCTATTTTTCATATTTCAATTTAATATTTTTGGTTCTGTTTCTCTGCAGACTCCACGCTGATATAGAGACTACCTTGCTGCCTGAATTGGAATGAATGGATGCCAGTTTAGATTTTAATTGAGCTTTTGTTTATCATAGTGGAGATCTTCTGCATCTTAAAATATTCAAAGTAGAGAATGATGCTGCTCCAAAGTATATGCCTGAAGCGTATTACTAAGTATGACAATAAGAGAGGTTAACCCTGATAGATCATGTGATTGTCACTTGCTAGACAAAGAGCATCATTGCATCATCAGTAGTTTATAGCACATTCTGCATGGTGGACTAGAACAAACCACTCTTTTAAAAACACCAGCAACAAAATTTGCTCTAATGGTTTGACGTCCAGTATATAATCAATAGCTATAAGAAACCTCAAATTTGTAGGAACATGTCTTTTTATGAATCATATTATGTAAATGCATAATACTGAGCTTCTCTATGATTTTAGGGATCTCAGCCACAATATTGCATTCTTGATTCCATGGTAAAGTTAGGCATTTATGCATCTCTTACACAAAATAAATATTGTTACTGGGTTTTCTGATCTCACAGAGTATAGTTCTCTATCACATAATATTTATGAAATGTTTATTTATTCAGAAAGTCATAGAATTTCAAGATTTTTGCTTAACATCTATGCTTCTAATAGTGAAGCTTATATTGCTGCAACGCCAACTCAAGTGTTTAATTAATGGGTTTTAAGTCTCATGCTTATGGAGAAAACACACACCTATATTCCCTTTCATGTGTTCCACTACTTTACTCATTCTAATGTCTGAAACAACCCGTCCTATACTTCTGTTGCTGTTCCTTAGAGCTTGGCTACATTTTACTGCTTTGGCGGTAATTTCCAAGTCATTTTTTAATGTATTAAACACTTTGTAATCTACATTATTTTACAATATTTCTCAGTTTTTTCCTATTTGTATAAATCTTGGAAATGAAATATTTGTCTTTCCAAATAGAGACTTTCATAATTTTCAACAATTGGATAGGTATAAGTTCAAACATTGGACCAGTTTTATAAATCTTTTTTGTTGTTGTTGTTTGGTTTTTTCACATATTCTTTTATTTTTTCCATTCAGAAAAAATTTACATTTCCTCCCCTACTCCCAGTCCCTTTCCACTCCCCCCTCCTCCCTCCCGCTGCTTCCTTAAAAGAGGGCATGGTGCCCTACCCTGTGGGAAGTCCAAGGCTCTCCCCCCTCCATCCTGGCCTAGGCAGGAGTGCATCCAAATAGACTAGGTTCCCAAAAAGATAATACATGCAGAAGAGATAGGTCCTAGTGTCATTGTTGAAGACTTCTCAGTCTGCCCCCATTGGCAGCCACATTCATTCACATCAGTTTTATAAATCTTGACACATTCAAAGGGATCTGTGTGTTGCCCTCTGAGTATTCATGTGTGTTGTAAGTACAGTATTCTTTCTTGTGTGTGACTATGAATGGAGGTATTTAGTACACATATGGCAATCACAAGAAAACCTTGAGTGTTTGTCTTAGACATTCCCCATTCTTGATGCATGATTTCCTGGTTTTGTTACAAATATATGTCAGGATAATTGGCCCAGTTGCTTCCAGTAAGTCTCCTATAACCACATTCCATTTCATCACAGTTAGGTACACTGAAGCTACAAACACATCTAACTATGTCCAGCTTTATGTGGTTCTGTGTCTTGAACTTAGGTCCCCATGCATGAGAGACAGATCCTTTTCCCACTGAGTCATATTTTCAACCCTGAGTCTACACTTTATGCACTGAGTCATATTTCCAACAATGACTCAATTATCTCTATCTTCCTCACAGTAAATTGATTACATATTTGTAATCAACTGACTTTAAAATTCTGATACTCTATAGTACATATGGAACATTCTTTGGGATATATAGTACATTTGAGTCATAAAGCTACTCCTAAAAAAATTAAGAAAAGTAAAATCATGCTGAGTATATTTTCTAAACACATTTGTCTAAAGTATAGAATTAGTAGCAGAAGGTAAATTAGAAAATTCACAAGTATGTGGAAATTAAACAACATTCTCTTAAGCAAGTAGAGAAATTCAAAGTCTAATCAGAATGTATTTTTAGAAAAATGAAACAGAAATGGGCTATACTAAAACTTATAGGATGTAGCAAAAGCAATTCTAAAAGCGATGTTTGTGGTGAGAAATGCCTGTATTTGAAAAGAATGATCTTAAGTAAACAACCTTATCTCACGTCTCAAGTCTTTAGGAAAATAGAAATGAGCTAAGCCAAATGTTAGTAAAATAGTAATGATAGTAATAAAAAATAGAGCTGAAATAAATGTGAGACAAAAGAGGGAAATAATTTTGAATTAATAAAGCTGACTTGTTTGAAAAGGCAAAATTTAGAGCTAGTATGTTGGCTAATTTTATATCAAATTGACAAAACCTAGAGAAATTTGAGAAGTGGAAGACTCAATTGAGAAAATGTCCTAACCAAATTGGCCTGTGGACAGACCTGTTGTTATATTTTTGTAATTAGTGTTTGGTATGGAAAGATCCACCCTATTTGAATAGTGTCACACCAGGGCAGGTAGACCTGAAGTGTATATTATGATTTTTAGCTGTACAAAAATTACAATTATGAAGTAGCAATGAAAATAATTTTGAGATTGGGGGTCACCATACCATGAGGAACTGCATTAAGGGGTCACAGCATTGAACAACTGTTCTAAACACTGTGATAGCCAAGAACATGGCTTTGAAATCTTTAGTGTCCAGTAAACCCAATCTACTAGCAAAATGTCTCAGGACTCAGTGGCATTACTAGTGAATTTAAACATCCCTACAAAAATGAACAAAACAAAACATGTCAATCCTTTTTCAAGTTACAAAATTAGAATTGAACTAGAACTCACATATTGGGTTTTTACTATTTTCACAAAGAATGTGACTAGCAGTTACCTCAGACACAACCTTCAACTGTTGCTTGCACAAATTAGCGTTCATATTTCCCCCAAGGAACAGGAACACTCATTAGTATGTATTTCATCCTACTGGCCTCTTGTAGGGACCGAAAAAATGCAGGCCCATATTCCACATTGTCTGGTGGTCAGAGATTCTGAGAGGCTTACAGGAGCAAATTGCACCTTCCACACAGCAGGTGGTCACCTGGCACTTTAAAGTAAAGACATCCTGTGGTGCCAGGATATGCTAACGTAATTCTGCTCCTTTCCAATGAAACTATGAGATAACCTGGAGAGGCGGTGTTTTCAGCCTGCATAACTAAGGGTTGACCAAGTAAATGTGACTTGAATCATTCCCACTACCTAGGAAACTGAATGTTAATGAAGCTTTTTTGTTACCTTCTCCCCCAGTTTACACTGATATAAAAGCTGTTGGAAAAATAAACACGGGGATTTCGGGATCTGTATAATCCCTGAAACTCCCTCCAGATACTCTTTTGTGAATTGTCTTCCTTTTTCCCCATGCCTCTATGCTAGTAAGAAATGTTTTTTGTTGGGGCGGTCCTTGACATCCTCCTACTGAATAAATACAATATGTCGAGCTTTGACAACAGTCACTGTAAGTACTTCTTTCTTCATCCAAGTTCTTTGCCAACATTAATTCTCATAATTTCACAAAGAATTTGTGGTATTTGCCTACTAATGGAATCGTCTTGCTTCTTGCCGGTTTTTTGACACTGGATCCAGCTACAAAATCTTATTTAAGCTTGATGTATTCAAATCACTTCTAGTTATATTTTACAGGGAAGTATGTTTAAAAAGGAAAATAAAATCAGAAAAGAAGTGGTAATAATAATTTTTACCAGAAGTGGATTACTACTGTCTAACAATTGCAGTAGAAAATCAACAGAAGTTCCCTGCCCCTAAACAATGAAATCTGTTTTTCTATTATGACTATGAAAATTTCTGGAGAAGAAAGTCTTAATTATTCCTGAGAAGGAAGCCTACTGAAGCTAAAGCAGTAAATTGCTTTAATATGTTGAAGAAAAATAATCTCTCTCTCTCTCTCTCTCTCTCTCTCTCTCTCTCTCTCTCTCTCTTTCTAACCTAGAGTCTATTTTGTTTCTGGGTCTTGTCCTCTTTGACAATCCTGAAGTCGAAGACAAATCTGCAGATGTTTTCCCTGATACTGTAATAGTATTACTGTCTATGTCTATAATTTCCTTGTGTCCCTCATAAAATATTATATATGATTAAGCTAAAATTATAATCTCACTATGCTACTCCTTACCATAGCTGCGAGTCCATTTTCCCATGCAGGGTTAAATTTTTAAAAGTCCTAGAGACCTAGCAGGCCGACATCTTTGTTGGGTCCCTGTTCAGTACAAACCTTTATATTTGTGGTTCTTCAAGAATAAGACCTGGAACTATTTCTAACTAATAGTTTCTGTGATATTTCTAACACTCTTGGATATTTCTGAAAAAGTGGTTGGTTTTGCAACACCACAAAGTTTTCTTTGTACTTGTTCTGGTAATAAATTACAGGTGTTATTTTTAATGACACATGATTATTTAAATATATCGATTTTATCCTTTTCTAGTCTTGAACCATTTATACACAAACCTTAGGGTTTTTAAAAG
>PVIU01015172.1:0-21970 GCA_004026605.1 Ondatra zibethicus
AGAGGGGGAAGGAGAAGGGAGAGGGGAAGGACTGGGGAGAGATTGGGGGAGTGGGAGGGCGGAGATGGAGTAAAGGTGGGTGTTGGAGAAGGGAATAAGATATCTACATTATTGGAAGTCATTTTAGGACTGGCAAGATACTTGGCTCTAGAGGAGATCCCAGGTGTCCACAGGGATGTCCCCAGCTAGGTCCTTGGGCAGCAGAGGAGAGGGTGCCGGAACTATCATTGTCCCATAGTCACACTGATGAATATCTTGATTGCATCCATAGAAATTTCGTCTGATGGGTGGAGATGGAGACAGAGACCCACATTCACACCAGAGCAATGGATTGAGCTCCCAAGGTCCAGTCAAAGAGCAGAAGCATCTTCATCTGGCGACGGATGGAGATAGAGACAGAGACCCACGTTGGAACACTGGACTGAGCTCCCAATGCCCAGTTGAAGAGTAGAAGGAGGGAGAAGATGAACACAGAAGTCAGAACCGCAAAGGATTTGTCCACCCATTGAGATGGTGTGCCTGATCTAGTGGGAGCTCACCAAGGCCAGCTGGACTGGGACTGAACGAGCATGTGATCGAAACAGACTCTGAATATGACTGACAATGGGGACTGACTGAGAAGCCAATGATAATGGCACTGGGATTTGATTCTACTGCATGTACTGGCTTTTTGGAATCCTAGTCAGTTTGGATTCACACCTTCCTAAGCCTGGATAGAGGCGAGAGGGCCTTGGGCTTCCCACAGGGCAGGGTAACCTGCCTTCTCTTAGGACTGGAGGGGAAAAGGGGAGGGGGAGTGGGGAAGCGGGAGGGAAATTGGAGGAGCAGAGGAGGTGGAAATTTTGAATGGTACTATTTATAATGCAATAATAAAAATTAAATGTAGAGAAAAAATAAAAATAAACACATGTTTCTCTTTACAAAAGAAAAAAAAAGAAATATCTACAGATGTTATTCAACATTATATTTGCTAGGTTAGGACATAACATTTAAACTTAGTTGCTTTCTTATTTATAGATGATAAGTAATTTGTCTTAAATATGAAACACCCTATGAGTTTTCATGAACTATGTTGAATTAGCAAAACATTATTTTGTGTGCTATAGAATCTTAAACTTACAGCCAGGAATTCGGTGAAAATTAGGAAAATATGTAAATTTTGTATTTAAAATGCATTTTATAAAGGAAAATTATAATATAGTTATCTATTTTTAAAGAACTGAAAAAAACCTCTCAATTGTAGAAGCTAGACTAAGCTATAACTATGTTAGAGGAATTTATTTGAAAATAATAACACATCTAGACAATAATTTGTTAAAAATCGAATTTTAATTAAACCATTCTAGATTCACATGATCTGAAACAGCAAATATTTTTGCACATTCACAAAAATACAAGAGATGTATCTTGTTGAGTTTTTTCCCTAGGAACAGTTATACTTAATTGTATAAGCTAACACTGTAATAGTTAAAAGAAGCATGTCAAAATTTCATTAGTGAGTACATTAGCAAGGAATGCTGGAAGAAGGAATGTTGTAAACTCAACTTGTTCATTTCAAAACTAAAGCTGTCAAGATCTTCCATGAGGACATTTGTCTGTATGAGTGAATACAAAGAGTAGAAAGTAGAAGGAAGACCTATTGCTTCTCAGCTTAGCATAAGAAAGAAACTTGCTTGGAGAATGAGTATTACTAACTCCTGTTGCTTACCTTGTGCTGTTACTTAAAATTTAATGAGAAATTGTTTTGTATCATTTAAATGTGTTTTCTTGTGTTGTGTTGTTGCTTTGTATTTTGTTTCTATTTTTCTATTTCTCTCTTTTTATTTTTGGGGATTTGGTCTCATACATCTTAAAGTGGCATTGAAATTGCTCTGGGATTAGCATGTCCTTCAATCTATGTGAACATCCTAGCATTTAGAAGTGTATACTATAACATAAAGTTTCTAGTTTTAGTTTATTGAGAAATCACTGTGATAATTTAATCACAGTTATCTCAACATGTTCTCATAATTATATATATAATTATATATGCATATACCTTTATTTATATTCTATATATAATATTAAAGTATAAGGGATAGTAGGGGCATTGTTTGAGAAGGTAGGGACTACTAAAACCAGTAACAGTGGGTAGAGATGGTAATTATATGAATATGACTAAAGTACTTGATATGTATGCATGAAATATCACAGAGAAATTTATTATATTATACAATCTATGTGCACTAAAATAATTTTCAGTGCCTGAAAGTGAAAAAATTAGATGTTCATGTGGCGTTGCGCAATCATGAACCCTGTAAGCCGTCTGCAGAGAGCATTCCAGGTATATTGGTTAAAAACAAAAAAACTCTCTTGTGTAGTATCTATTTATCTACAAAAGATATACTATACTACATATCTATGACCATACACAAAATATTTCAACTAAAACTAGCATATTTGCAGTCCTCAGATTGATGAGTTTAACCAGTCAAAGGATAGAGGAGGCAAACAAAATAATTACTTTTTAAATCATTCAAGTGATGAGAGAAAACAAAGTTATGTTCTAATACTGGCATCAATCCAACTATTGGTAGGTTGGGAACAGTCAAGAAGCAGATGCATTTGGGCCTCATTATGAGCAGGAGAGAGAGGAACTATCAAAAGTATTAGGAAGTAATGTGCATTTGGCCTTTGATCACAAGAACTATTCATATGTCACTCAAATAGTTTAGTAGCTCTTCTAGAACATTGTTGTTTAGAATTGTAAATCATATATATATAATATTATAAACATATACAATATATTATAACTATATACACACATATATTTCTTCAAAATTCTAAGAATTAGTCTATTTTTAAAAATCTAGTACCAAATAATTTAAACTTATGAGCATTATTTAATGTGAAACATAAAGGTTTGCATATTTAATGCACAGAATGTTCAAATTTCTACACATTGTAGAATAATTAAGTCAGACTTGTTTGCTGTTATCATTATTTGTGAGAGTACAACCCCAATTTTCATTACATTTTTCAAGAATACACTATATGGTCCTTTCAATGAAAATGCTGCTCTGTTATAGATCACTTGAGTTTATTTCCCTATCTATATGTAATTATTTTTCTTTTATTAATTGAAAACAGATTCTTTTCTCAAACAATATATTTCAAACACAATTTTCCCTCCATGCATTTCCCCTAGCTCCCCACTGCTTTCTCTGTCAGATCCAATAACATTCTATTTTCTGCTCAGAAAAGAGCATGTTTCTAAGAGATGACAACCAGACTAATACCTCCGCAACATTATTTCCATCATTAGCATGGTAAAAAAAAAATACTGCCTATGGCAGATAATTTAAAACACAAATGTACCAGAGATCTCTCATGTGAATTTAAATATATGCACATGGAGTATTTTAAAAACCAATTAAATTTTGTCAAACCTTAACAACTTATCTCTAAACAAACCAGAGTGCTATTTTAATTTTTTTTAATTTACCTACTTATGTGTTATTACTTTAGAAGGGTGTCTTAGACAATTTGACCTTAATTATTGTTTTTATTTCAATTTTCTAGACTGCTAAATTGGATGCCTTACACTTTCAGCAGGTTATGTTAATGACAGATACTACCATCTGTCACTTATGGTTTTTGCACTTTACTTTCAAATGTATTGTGCTAATAGTTTTAATCATTTAATTTTAAGAGAAATGTATTTTAGGTAGTTGAGTTATAGAGGAAAAAATAGCTTATGGAATAATTTGCCAGGAAAATGTCTGTCAGATATAATGAGTAATATTTTAAATTTAGCTAAGCAATACTCTGATACATGTAATTAGATACTAATTAAATTTCTAACATCTAAATTAGAAATTTCACTACTGAGTTTTAGAACATTTATCAGTATCAACAGTGTCATTGATTATGAGGACTGCCAATACCTCCATTATGAAATGCCTGAAAAAAAACCTCTGAAATGCTTATGATAAAACAGATGCCCATATGCCTGGAGACCTAAAAATTTTTTCAGATTATGTGTAATGCTCCCAGTAGTAATAGATGAGACCCTATTCTTTTAATGTAAAATTTAAGCCAAGTGTCTAATTCTGTTATCAAAAGATTACAACACAATGTTTCCCACTGCTGAGGATTGAAACTAGACCTTAGATATTCCGAGGAAGTAATCTTCCATTGATTTACAATCCCCAGGAATAATAGCCAATTCTTAATTTCTTACTTTCTTTTCATAATCTATGTCCCTGATATTTATCCTCTTGTGAAACTGTAGAGGGATTTGTAAAAGTTCCACTTTTCTGAGTTCTTTTTCTTTGCAGCACAGGTTGTCTTTGACTTTGTGGTTTACATAGTTCTCAAGAAATTTTTAGTATGTATTGTTCATCTTCTATCACTTGAGTTTTCAATGATGATATTTAGAATTCAACATTTAATACATTTATGAAATCAGATGTTTCTCAATTGTTTCATACAAGATTGGGGAACTAGTAACTTTTTAAACTATAAGTAAAATGATTGCTGTTAACCAACCCAATATATCCAATCTACCAATCCATAAATTTATTTGCTGTAAAACAATGCAGGACAAACTTTTTTTAAAACATTTGAGCTTTTCTTAATTATATTTAATAGTGTATTCTACAAAAATCAGGAAATATTTTCTAAGCCTCATACATTCTAGGCAAATATACTTTATGACCTATTTTTCCAGGCAAAAGTCCAAGCATGATATACAGCATTGATGAGACATTTTTAAGTAATAAAAAATGCTATATACTTCTACTTTCTGCTTGAATCACTTATAGTCTTTCCTTCTGAAAAATGATTTCAAGACATCTAGTCTTCTTTTGAGCAACTCAAATTTAAGTATCACAAGACTGACTTTTGTTGCCTGTAGACACATAGATTGCTTAGTAGAGCAATCATTTCTAGACTACATGTATATAACATCACAGTACATGGACTATTATAGGTAATTGTAACACAGTTGTATGTGTTTGTCTATTGAATATATATAATATATGTGTTGATGTGATATAGAAATGTTTATTATATTTCAGATATCTATGTATAAACACTTTCATAACTTTAGTCCATTATAATAATGGGCTAAGTATATGAACATATATATATATATATGTTTCATATACTCTACATATATAAGATGTAGAAATGAAAAATTCATTTTCTTATACATATGATGTAAAAGAAAAATTCATTATATAATAGAACAAAACAGGGACCCACGTTAGATATTTACTGAAACTGGATTTTTATAGACTTGGTGTTTGCTCTCAATGAGTGAAGATTGAGGAGTGAAAGTGACATACATACCCCATCCTTTTATACTCTTGTAGACTATATAAACACCACAAGTTCAAACTGCACTACATTTATTAAACAAAATAATTCTGCAAAATGAATTAATCACAGTTTATTGTAAATTTTACTATATAAGATGATACTTTGAATATTTCATTTTCTATAATATTTTTTGCATTTTATTTATGTCTATGAGTATCTTGCTTACATGTATATGCATGTGCCTTATGAGCATCTTGCCTTCAGTTATATGTATGTGCCTGTTTTACACAAAGGACAGAATGTGTGGTATCCAATGATACTGGAGTTACAGAGGATGTGGAGCCACCACATAGTTTCTGTAAGCAAAAGAAGTCCTTTGTAATATCAAGTGTATTTTTATTGATTTTATTGAGCTATGAATTTTTCTCTGCTCACTTCTCACTTCCCTCCCTTTCCACCCTCTTCCATGGTCCCCATGCTCCCAATTTACTAAGGAGATCTTTTCTTTTTATACTTCCCATGTAGATTAGATCCATGCATGTCTCTCTTAGAGTCCTCATTGTTGTCTAGATTGTCTGGGATTGTGATATGTAGGCTGGTTTTCTAAGTTTTATGTTTAAAAACCACTTATGAGTGAGTACATATGATAATTGTCTTTCTGGTTCTGGGTTACCTCTCTGAATATGATGTTTTCTAGCTCCATCCATTTGCCTGGGCATTTACACAATGGAGTGCTAGACAGCAGAAAAAAAAATGTTTGTAACGATTTATTCAAAGCACAAACACTGTATATGATTTCACATTGAAATATATTCTATAGATACATTTTAAATCATATTTATATTTTTTTTAATTTCAAACCTTCACATTAATAACTAAATCATAACATACTTATATCAGCTGTGGCCTGTAGCAGATCATGGTCATCAATATCTTTGTCTTCACATTCCATGTGTGCTTAATTGGAAGTTCTTCCAATGCAATAACAGTATATAAGTATTGGCAGAGAGAGCTCATTCATTACCTGACTGCTCAGACAAGAACAATCACATAGAAACTATATTAATTATACTGGCCAATGACTCAGACATATTTCTAACTATCTCTTACATCTTGAATTAACCTATTTCTATTAATGTGTATATCAGTATGAGGCTGTGGCTTACTGGTAAAAATCCAACATCTATTTCCTTAGGCAGCTACCTGTTGTCTCTTTGACTCCACCTACTCTTTCTCTATATCTCTGTTCAGGTTTTTCTCCTGGCTTTATTCTGCCCTGTTATAGGCCAAAGAAATTTCTTTATTAGCCAATGGTAATAAAACATATTCATACCATACAGAGGGGAACCTGCTGTTGGAAAATGGTCTGTGCCCAGTCAATTGTATTTTAATAAAATGCTGGTTGGCCAATAGCCAGGCAGGAAGTGGAGGTGGGGCAATGAGAACAGGAGAGTCTGCAGTCATCATCCAGACACAGAGGAAGCAAGATGTGACTTCCTCACCAAAAAAAGGTACCAAGCCACGTGATTGACACAGACAAGAATTATGGGCTGATATAAGTTATAAGAGTTAATAAGAAGACTGAGCTAATAGGCCAATCAGTTATAATTAACGTAAGCCTCTGTGCATTTCTTTGGGACTGAAAGGCTACAGAACCAGGTGGGACAGAAACCTCTGTCAACAGAATCCCACATCTTATAAGGGCCAGACAGATCTTTATCCAGGACCCTGAAGTAGCCAAGGAGGACTGTGTTGATATCTTTTTTCCTGTTATCACTAGGGGTCATATAGGGGCCTGTGGACTGGGTCACATCGGTGTTGAGGGATGAGCTGCCACAGAAACCATGCCAATCAATCTGTGTGGCCTGCACAACCACCTAGATCCATGGTGACAACCTGGCGTGGGCTTCTGCCAAGGACCATGTCTGGGTCCATAGTCCTTCCTTGAGCTGATATATATGTTAATGACCCTGACCCTGAACCATGTTTCTAGTAGGGCCTATGTGGTTGTCCAGGATTTGTGCTACTACTTGTGACCATGTTGATGTCCAAGGGCTGTGCCACTGCTGGTGCCAGGCTGATTTGGTTTACCAAGACTGTAAACTATGGTCATGGTATCTTTTGGACTAGGACTGCTACCAAGGGCTATGTCTGGATCTGTGGCCCTGCTACATTATCCAAGGTCTTTGTTAATGTCTGTGGTTACTGAGACCATCAAAGACAGTGTTACCATTGAGGGTCTAGTCTGATACCTGGGGCCACATTAGTGTCTGGGGTGAAGGAGATGGGAAGGAAAACTGTGTTTGGAATATAAAATGAAATAAAAATATTAAATAATTTTTTGAAAATTAAAGAGTAGTTCCTATTTTAAACTATTTTTGCTTGCAATTAATAGTAAAATCTAATTCAGCATTAATATTTATTATGGTATTTTATGTAATTTTAATTTTAGTAATTTGAATGTAACTTCATGTACCAGGTTAATGAGTTATTGAAGAATGAGTTGTTTGTATATTTCTTGCAATTTAAGATTAAACATGACTTTTAATTTGTTTCCTCTTACTTGCTTCATGCAAAATACTTCTTTTTCATTATTTATAAAAAAATCACTTGGGAAAGTGAAAATGAATATCTATTCAACCATACCCATTATTTACCATTATTATGTTATTTATATCAGTATTTGAAATAAGCAGGTAATTTGAAAACATGATCATTTTTGTATTATGCTTAATATTCTAACCTTAAGTGTCATATTTATTTCCCAAAGCAAAAGTTAAAAGGTTATCTTTACTTTTAGTTTTATTTTAATTTGAACTATGATAGAAATTTACTGGACAACTTAAGTGATGAGAGAGAATTTCCAGGTAGATGTGCTGATTAATGTTTGTTTCTACTTGATACAGTTAAGGTCATCTGAAGAAAGGAAACATCAGTTAAGAAAACGCATTTATCCAATCGATCTGCCAGTAAGGCAGTGAAACACTTTATTAACTAATGCTTGATGTGGGCATGACTGATGCACTCTGCTGGTAATGGCCCTTGCCAAGTGGTCCTTTGTAACATGAGGGCCTGCTTGTCGGGGTTTCTGTCCCACCTGGTCCCCCAGCCATTTAGACCCAGAGACAATCACACAGAGGTCTCCAGAAGATTATAAACGGATTGGCCCATTAGCTCAGACTAAGTATTAGTTCTTATAAGTTATATTAACCCATTATTCTTATCTATGTTAGCCACATGGCTCAGTATCTTTTTCAGCAGGGCAGGTCACATCCTGCTTCTTTGGTGGTCTGGGCAGGAGTCTTGAGAGAGCTTCCTGCTTCCCAGAATTCTCTTATTCTCCTTGCTCTGCCTTTACTTCCTGTCTGGTTGTCCCAGCTGTACATCCTGGCTAATGGCCAATCAGCGTTTATTTAAATCATGACTGACAGAATACAGACAATTCTCCCATACCACTTCCCCCTCCCTTTTTTTTTAAACAAAGAAAAATATCCATAGTCCATTTTTTGGGAATGTGGGCATACTATTCCAGGTTACTTCCAGCTGGTTGGGGTGCTGATAATCTTATGGGGACCTAAAGAAAATTTAGAGTTATGATCAAGTCCTGACTGGAGTATCCTCTGAGGCTTGATCATCTCAGGCAGCAGTCCTGAATCTGTTCTGGATGTAGTCTCAGACATCTGGGCCATCTATTCCTACTAGAGATTTCTCAGGCGGTCTTCCTTGATCAAACCTGAGTTTTCTTAACTCAGAATGAATCCACAGCCTTTCATTTCCTGTGGAAACAAAAGCAAAATCTCTTCTCCAAAGTAACATACCTTTTGACTTCAATTTTGAAGTCAAGGTATTTTCAAAATACCTATATTGGATTAGTTCAGCAGCATTTATAAGCAAATATCTTTTACCAGCTGTTTCTCCTTCTTCAGCATTCAAACAATTCAAAAAGAGCATAATAGCATACAGTATCAAGATTCTGTGTGTATTTTCCATCTTTATGCGTCTTTATTTTAACCTCTATTTCTTTTATTTTTACTTTTAACTTTTGGAATTTTGAGACAGGTTCTCTGTGTATGTTTGTCCTTGAACTCCCTCTCTAGACCAGGCTATCTTTGAACTCACAGAGATCCGCTGTCTCTGCCTCCCCAGGGCTGGGATTAAAGGTGAGTGCTGCCACACCTTGAAATCACAGAAATCTGTCTGCCTTTGCATCCCAAGATTTGGGATTAAATGTGTGTGATATCACACCTTGAAGTAACAGAGGTCAATCTACCACTGCCTCCCAAGTGTTGGGATTAAAGGTGTGTACCACCACACCCAACTAATCTCTTTCTTTTTTTTAAGAATTTTAACCTTTTTTGCATATATTTTTAACACAGTGTAAACCATTTAGAGGTTTTCTTCATCTTTGAATCTTTCTTTACTGTATATCTCTTCCTTTTTAACCACATGAGTCTAAAATTTGCCAAGCAATACTTAGAGGATTAAAGCTGTGGCTCTGCCAACTGGATCCAGCCCATTTCTTAGCTCCCTGAGATTCCAGCCTCATGGCTGAGGTACTGGCAGTAGCCTCATCCATCCCAAAACTCTATGGTGTTTCAAGGTCCCTGCCAGCAAGCAAGCTGCAGCAGTGTGGTCACAAACCACATTCAAATGCTTCATAGTTGGACTGACTGCCTGAAAGAGTCATAGTTTGCCCTGGCAGGTCGGCCCACAAAGCCAGCATTTTGAAATGGCACAGCTTTTTTCCTGCTATGGTTGAAAACCGAAAAGCATGCGGTCATCATTTTATTAACACTGGTTAAGTGTTTCTTGGCAGGACCTCTTAAAAGAGCTGCAAGGCTTTACAGCTAAAGGTGAGTCAGGAAGCCTCTCTTAGATGAGAGCACTTGCTTGCCTCTAACAAGCAGAGCAGACCTGAGAAATTGCTGCAACCAAGAAAACATGATTTACTCTATTCTTTCCCAAGTTTTTTCAGGCTTTTTGTGAATGCAGTTATCCACGTGGGCACCATTCTGTAACATGAAGGGCCTGCCTGTCATGGTTTGTGTCCCGCCTGGTCCCCTAGCCATTTAGTCCCAGAGAAAATCAAACAGAGGTCTCCAGAAGATTATAAACTGATTGGCCCATTAGCTCAGACTAAGTATTAGTTCTTATAAGTTATATTAACCCATTATTCTTATCTATGTTAGCCACATGGCTCAGTACCTTTTTCAGTGGGGCAGGTCACATCCTGCTTCTTCAGTGGTCTGGGCAGGAGTCTTGAGAGAGCTTCCTGCTTCCCAGAATTCTCTTATTCTCCTTGCTCTGCCTTTACTTCCTGTCTGGTTGTCCCACCTATACATCCTGGCTAATGGCCAATCAGCATTTATTTAAATCATGATTGACAGAATACAGACAATTCTCCCACAACAGTCCTTGGTTTTATAAAAATGTGGACTCAATAAACCCTTTAGCAGAACTACTCCAACTGAACAAGTCATTAGCACATTACCTTAAGGTCTCTGCTTCAGTTCCTACCTCTAAGCAGGTTCCTATCTTGGCTACCTCAGGTGGTATAAACTATCAGCCAAATAAACCATTTTCTCCAAAAATTGCATTTTATCAAGGGCTTTGAAATAGCAAGAGAAATCAAAATACCAGAAATTAGTATCAGAGGGACTATTGTGAAATACCTGGCTATGCTATGGAAAGACTGTGAAGAATTTTAGAAATTTTGGTTGAAAATGTCTTTGAGTGTTCAGAATTTAATGACTTGTGGCAACTAGAAGATACTGTTGAGAGCAGTGAATTTGATGGAAAAAAATCTTCAAAGGGAAAAGATACCATTGAGGTTATATGTGATATTTTCTATTCCATATAAAAGTTTTCAATTTAAGGGAGGCTAAAGAATCTGCCATCATTAACAAGAGACCATAATTTTTCTTTACTGGGACAATTGATGCTGTTTTATTGAACTTAAAATCAGCTCTTATTTTCTTATTTTCAGCTCTTAAAATCAGTAAGGCAAAAAATATTATGGGAAGTATTTGCTAAGTGTCATCACAAACTGTATGTGGTCCGGAGAGTACCAAAGCTGTATCTCAAGCAGGATAATCAAATTGGTGAATGTATAAATCTTCCTATCTCTCAATTGTTTTGGCAGCACAAAAATCTCAGGGTTTAGAGATCATGGATAGCATCTGAACTCTGACACTACAAGAGTCCAAGAGTTGCCAATAGTGAAGCTGCTACCTCATTTGCACTGGAAACCACAGGATTGAAGAGGTCACAGACAGGTGAAGCTTGTGACAATGTGGCCACAGCAGTCTCTGAAAAGAAACAGGAGAGGATGCAGGAATATGGGACCTTCTGAAGACAGTCAAGAAAGGAACAGTCAAAGTATAGAGAAGACATTATGATACTGAAAACACTAGCATCCTGGGATTATTTTCAAGGACAGAAGCAGCAGTGGGATGGAACTTGCCTGAACCTATGAGACAAGCTATGTGCTTCAAATGAAGGAGCCTGAGAAGAAGAGCTGTTCAGGCCCTTTGAAGCACAGATCATAAAGGGTTTCAGATATTAAATTTATTAAACTATGGGATTTTGGTTTCTTTTATTTGATTGTGGCTATGCTCTGGTTCTTTCCTTTTGAAAGAAGAGTGTCATAGAAATCTGTAGTCACAATACATTCGTTTTTAAGAAAAACATTGAGTTTTAAGGAGAACTGAACATTTTTTGAGAACTGAATTTTTAATGTGTTTCAATTTTAAAGAATGTGGAACATTTAAAATTTTAATGAATATATGTAACAAAAATCAATGGGGGCAATGAAATGGAGAGAGAGCAAGGAAGGCAATGGTGCATGGAATCTATTGGAAAGAAGAAAAGGAAGGAGCAAAATGTTATAATAATTTTTAATTTCAAAAATACAAAAAAATTACAAAGGAATTGAAAATGTTATTTTTATAATGATGCTAATATTCAATTATGGCTTGGGGGATAAGCAGTGTATAAAAGATTAATGGTTTAATAGCAATTCATGTTTATATTAAGTTAACAACGCGTCAATTTTGCTGACTGTTTTGTTTTGTTTGTTTTTGTGTCAGTGCAACACAACCAGCTTCACAAGGAAAGATGGAACCTCTACTAAGAAAATTTCTCTATCAGGTTGTACTTTTGGCAAAACTGTGGGGTATTTATTTATTTAATACTGATATTACAGGGTCAACAGCACAGTGAATAATTCTACCCTGTGCTGGTGGTCCTGGGTTGTACAAGAAAGAAGGTTCACCAAGCCATGGGGAGCAAATAAGTAACCAACATTCCTTCATGGCCTTTACGTTAATTCCTGTCTCCAGGCTCTTGACTTGAGTTTCTGTCTTGTCTTCCCTTGCTGATAAACTATCATCTTTAAACTCATATATATTTTTATGAAATAGCTTTTGGGCAGGGTCATTATCACAGCAATAGAAATCTAATTAAGATACCAGATCCATTGATGAGATATATCTATGAATATGAAATCACCTGGTTGATATCTCCACTTACTCAGCAAAATGATACTTTAATGTGAACACATCAAATTTGTGATAGTTTGAATGTATTTGGTCCCCATAAGCTCAGGAGTGGCAGTATTTGGAGTTGTGACCTTGTTTGATGAAGGATGATTTTGGAGGAAGCTGGATGGCACAAACCTTTAATCCAGACCATAAGGCTGTAGGACATATCTTTAATATGGTTCACACCTTCTGTTATAGGTGTGTCATTTGGGGGTGGATTTTAAGTTTTTTTTATTTTCTTAAGTTTTATTTAGTGTGAGAGATTGTTGACATTCTGTTGCCTCTAAGTCAAGATGTAGAACACTCAGCTGCAGCACCATATTTGCCTGATTGACACTATGCTCACTATCATTGATCATAAATGCACTGAACCTCTGAAAGTGTAGGCTAGCCACCTTAAAGTAAACATTTACTTGGTAAGAGTTGCTGTGGTCCTGGCATATCTTCACAGAAAACAAACAAACAAATAAATAAAAAATAAAACAAAATACAAGTTGGTGCCAGGATTGGGGTATTGTTGTGATAGGCCTGACTATGTTTTTGTTCAGAGTAAAATTGACTTTGCTATTTGGGTTATGAAAGCATTGGAATGCTCTAAGCACTGCTTAATGGGGCACACTACTAGTAGCATTGAGGAAGACGGTGTTGATAATGATTTGAAAGGTGGGGAGCTGGTTCAAGTGGTTTTAGAGAAGAAATTTTGTATATTGCATAAAAATCACTGTTATATTTTGGTAAAGGAAGTAGCTGACATTTGCCCTTGTCTGAAGAGTCTGCATGATGCTGAAATGAAGAATTATGAATTCTTTTGTTGGCAAAAGAAATCTCATAACAGCCTAATATAGACTTTGTCATGTGTATATTAGTATTATCTCTAATGAAAATATGTAATGAAAGGAGCAAGCTGAGCAAGGAAAAATATTTTAGAAGTAAAAGTAAGTCAGCAAGCAGAATGGCACTAAATCCTCTGTTCAAGTAGATAAACAGATTAAGAAATCCAGTAAAGGGAATGGTGGCCTCAGGCTATTATGGCACATGCCTTTGATCCTAGCACTCCTGGGGAGAGGTAGGCAGACATTAGTAAAGTCAAGACTAGCCTTGTCTACAGAGAAAATTTCAAATTTCAGTACAGCCAGGCTTAGACAGTGAAAGACAGAAAGCTAGTGAAGTTGTCATCAAACATGGTGGCCATGATTCAGATTCATCAGACAGCAAGATTTAACAGCTATCATCATGTTGTTCTAGCTTTAGAGTTAAGGATAGAAAAATTGAGTTTATTAGTAATCACTTTATGTTGGGCCCCTACCCACCTGCTTCACCTTCAAGAGATCTCTCTACCACCTGCAAGAAATCTGTTTTCTTGTTCACTGTTGGCTTTGCCTTTTATTCAGTATTGGCAAATGGGTCTCAATCAGGGCTACCCACTTCTGACTGTTGGTCTTGATGTAAGCCTTCATTTCTCCAGCTCAGTCCTCTCTTCTGGCTTTTCTGGAAGCCCAGGTTCCAGGTGATTGTGTTTCTTTCAGGCTCAAAGTCCTTAAGCACTGCTCTATGTTTGATGAATCATGGAGCAGTCTGTGCCATCTCAAATTTGACCCTCTATGAATTTGTGGGATGCTAGGAATTGTAGACACTTGGGTATTACGTCTCTGCCTCATTCATGCGAATTGTGTCATTATTTCTACCTTCTTGCTCCCATTGGGATGATTTTAGAGACCCACTGATAATTCCTAATAAACATTGTTGCAGGACTACCAGCTTGTGACCATTGAGCTGAAGGCACAAGACTACCAAACATGTCTATGTGGTAAGAACAAGCAGCACCCCAGAGGTACTAACTCGACAAGGACTGCCCTCCATGATAACCACCTGTGTTTTCTGGTAGAACTGATAGAAGAAGTGTATCTTGATGATGCTATGGTGATAGGAAAGGATCAGGTGCTTTAAGTCATAGGGAGTGGAATTGAATTAACCTCAAACAGCATTTTGCCAGGTCCAAGTGACTCCTGAAGGTTCCACAGAGCCTGGATAGGAAGGGAAACAGCCAAATAGTCCAGGACATGGCAACCATTCCAGCTTTCTCAGGTTCCCCAAAGGTGAATGATGGCCCTCAGGTCAGCAGGAAATAGTCTTGAGAACATAACATCCTCATTCCCACCTCACCTGCTACCATTTTCTAACTCTTCACCTATTTATTATAAACAAAAGGGAGGAATGCTAGTATTTAGGCATTTGTATTGGCCTGCCCTTGGGTTCTGACATGACACATCCTTTGCTACAGTCTCTAAGAACATCTGTGCACAGTCACTATATTCCCTTATAAAGGTGGCACTTGTCTTTCCATCTCTGTCTTTCTTTCTTTCTTTGTCTGTTTGTTCCTATCTCTATCTCTCTCTCTGCTTCTCTGCCTGTTTCTTTGTCTCCCCCTCTCACATGTTCTCTGCTTCTAACTTTTATTCTCCTGCTCCTGTCCCCAGAGGCTCATCTCTCCTTCCCTTCCTCTTTTCAATGTTCCCTTTCCCTTAAAATAAAAGAAAACCCTCTATGTGGATTCTGTTGCATCATTCTTTCCTGCTGCTTTCTAAAATTACAACAGAGTTAATATCCTAAGGTTCAAGTTAGCTGGGATTGAAGAATCAGCTGGGATTAACGAGATACCTGAACTACTAAAGCAAACATTTGGGCTGCTGGGATACTTAATTTTGGATGGACTGGGATTATGAAACCAGTAGGGATTAAGAAGAGAACAGCATCACGGAGGTAAAATTCCCTGGGAAGCATTTCCTGAGAGCACAGAGAAGTTGCATTACAGGGGGCTAGGATTCTACCTTGTGCTGGCAGCCAGACTTGGTAATATGTATGCATCACAGGTGGTACTAGTTTTTAATGCATAAAGGGGTTATTGAGGGTAGTTCAGGCTTGACACTATGGGAGGCCAGGAAAGGCCATTGGTGAAGGTTCAAGATGTGACTGCCTCACCAAATAAGGTACTGAGCCACGTGGCTAACATAGACAAGAATAAGTTATAAGAGTTAATAAAAAGTCTGAGCTACTAGGCCAATCAGTTTATAACTAATGTAGACCTCTGTGTGATTTCTTTGGGACTTAACAACTGCAGGAACCAGGAAGGGAAAAAAAAACTCAGATGACATAGAGCCAGCTGGAGTTTAGAAGATTAGTTGTGTGTACTAGACTGGGAAGAGCTTGAAAAGTGACATAAACTCTCTAGAGGAATCCAAAAGATGGTGAGTGGATCACAGATATTGGAATCTTGGGATTTTGTAATTACCCAGGATGTTAGATATACTAGAGTCCTGAAATAACTGCTCAGAAGAGCTACTAACAGGGAGTGGACCCAGGGAAGGGAAAGATATGATTTGCTCTCAACAAAGCTGAATAGAATTGGATACCTGAAGACAGTTTGAAGTCAGACATGGAGATGCAAGATTTGGATTTTGCCCATTGGTTTCTGCCTTGCTTTGGCACAGTATTTCCTCAATTTGTTCCCCTGCCTATTTTTGAAATGGTAATGTATATGTCATTATATGTTGAAAGTATGTGATCTGCTGTTTAATTTGACTTTAGAGAGAAGGATTTAAGTTAAGCTATTACAAAAATCTTTAAAGAAACTTTGAACTTTTAAACATTGTTGAGACTGTGATAGACTGTGAAAGCTTTCAAAATTGAACTAAATGCATTTTGTATTATGAAAATTGCTTAAGTTTTATGGGACTCATGGAGTAGAAAGTGGTAGTGTGAATGTATTTGAACCCATAAAGTCAAAGAGAGTGTCACTAATTGTCAGGAGGTGTGGCCTAGTTGGATAAAGTATGGTCTTGTTGGAGGAGGCTGGATAACTCATGTGTTTAATCTAGACCTGGAGGGCACACCTTTAATCTGCTCCACACATTCTTTTGTAGGTGTGTCACTGTGTGGGCAGGCCTTGAGGTCTTATACTCAAGCTTCACTCAGTATGATAGTCAGTTGATATACCAATGCCTTAGAATCAAGATGCAGTATTCTCAGCCTTAGAATCACATCTGCCTGCAAGACACCATCCTCCTTGTCTTTGATCACACATGGACTGAAACTCTGAAACTGTAAGCTAGCCACCCTCTGCTGTAAGACATCCTTCAGCCGGTAGCCTTTAAGTTACTGAACTACTTGGGTGTGTCCTCTTATATCATAAATGCCAATGTAAAGTGCATGCTCCCTCTCTCTTCTGGCTACTGGATTGGGTTGCTGTTCCCCATTCTAGCAGAGGACTGTGATCTGTGAGTTTACTCCTAAATAAGTAACACTTTATTATACTCAATTCTGAGCTAGTGTGGGATTTCTTTTTAGCACCTGTCATCATCTGGTGCCCCATGTGGATCCCAACTCCACACCTACCAGGTGGACCTATCTAAAAGGCCCAAATGGTCCACAGCACAGAAAATCTCCCACCCCCACCTGTCTGGTTTACTTTTACTTACTAATTGTTTTTTCTGTAAAACCCCATTACAGCAGAGCTAAGTGCATGTTGACTTGGAATTTCCCAAGCTTGTGCACATTCACCCACCCCACTGCCACATTCTTTGCTGCATGGAGACTTGATCAGCTTCTGGTTTGTGCTCCCTGCATGTAAGTTCTGGGCTCCTTGCTCCTTGTATGGAATTGATTTTATAACTTTAATTTGTCAAGAAAAGCATATTAGTCAGAATTTAACCAGGCACCAAGGTGGAAAACAAAGCAGTACAGGATTATTCATGACACCAGCAGTCATGACTCTGCCACATGGCTGCAACCGCAATACCTGCTAGCCACTAAAGATTATTACACCCAAAACATTTTATGGAACCTCATAACAAAGGTAACTATTTAATTAATAAATAAATCAATAAATTTGGAAATTATATAATTGCAGAAAATCTTACCATGAAAAAATTTAATAAACATTTTGCTGATACTATGGATCGTATTCTACAAATCTTACATGGTTATTGTGATTCATTTATTGGATATTGGGACTCAGTTTTTCTTCATATTATATCCTTAAGGACATGGTTTGATAACAGAGCCAAAACTGAGGCACTTTTAGAAACGATAGTCTTTTTTTCTTTTGCTTTTACTTATTTATTTTGTATTTTTCTTACTATTTTTTTTATTTTTCCTTTCAAGAATTGACACTTCCTCCCCTTCTCCCATTCCCCTCCACTAACTCTTCTCCCACTCCATCCTTAAGAGAGGGCAGTGTACCCTGCCCTATGTGAAGTCCAAGGCCCTCCCTGCTCCATCCCGGCCTGGGAAGGTGTGCATCCAAGTACACTAGGGTCCCAAAAAGCCAATACATGTAGAAGAGACAGGTCCCAGTGCCATTATCGATGGCTTCTCAGTCTGTCCCCACTGACAGACATATTTAGAGAGTCTGGTTTGATCACATGCTCATTCGGTCCCGGTCCAGTTGGATTTGGTGAGCTCCCTTTAGATCAGGTGGACCAACCCCTCGCGGTCCTGACTTCCTTTCTCATCTTCTCCCTCCTTCTCCTCTTCAACTGGACCTTGGGAGCTCAGTCCCTTGCTCTGATGTGGATGTGGGTCTCTGTCTCTATCTCCATCCATTGGATGAAATTACTATGGTGATAATTGAGATATTCATCAGTATGACTATGAGACAAGGCCAGTTCAGGCACCCTCTCCTCTGCTGCCCAAGGGCCTAGCAGGGGACATCCCCATGGACACCTGGGATCCCCATTAGTGCCAAGTCTCTTGCCAAACCTAAAATGGCTCCCTTAGTGTAGATATCTTTTTCCCTGCTCCAATATCTGCCCTTCCTCCATGTCCACCCTCCCACTGCCCCAAGTTCTCCCCAGACCTTCCCTTCTCCCTTCTCCTTCCCCCTCTCCCCATCCCCCAACACCAACACCACACCTACCCCAACACCCCTGCTCCCAACTTTTGCCTGGCTATCTTGTTTGCTCTCAATTTCCAGGAGGATCTATATATGTTTTTTCTTTGGGTTCACATGGCTATTTGTCTTCTTTAGGCTTATAAACTATAGGCTTAATGTCCTTTGTATATGGCTAGAGTCCACTAATGAGTAAGTACATACCATATTCATCTTTTTGGTCTGGGTTATCTCACTAAGGATAGTGCTTTCTATATCCATCCATTTGCATACAAAATTCAAGATGTCATTGTTTTTAACCACTGAGTAGTATTCTAATGTATATATATTCCACGCTTTCTTTATCCATTCTAACATTGAGGGGCATCTAGGTTGTTTCCAGGTTTTGGCTATTACAAATAATGCTGCTATGACCATAGTTGAACAAATATTTTTGTAGTATGATTGGGTATCTCTTGGGTATATTCCCAAGAGTGGTATTGCTGGATGCTGAGGTAGGTTGATTCCCAATTTCCTAAGAAACCATCACACTGATTTCCAAAGAGGTTGCACAGGTTTGCATTCCCATCAGCAATGGATGAGTGTTCCCCTTACACCACATCCTCTCCAGCATAGGCTATCATTGGTGTTTTTGATTTTAGCCATTCTGACAGGTGTAAGATTGTATCTCAACGTTGTTTTGATTTGCATTTCCCTGATCGCTAAGGAAGTTGAGCATGACCTTAGGTATCTTTTGGCCATTTGAACTTCTTCTGTTGAGAATTCTCTGTTCCGATCTGTACCCTATTTTTAAATTGGGTTATTTAGTATTTTATTGTCTGGTTTCTTGAGTTCTTTATATATTTTGGAGATCAGACTTTGTTGGATGTGGGGTTGGTGAAGATCTTCACCCATTCAGTAGAATGCCTTTTTTTCTTAATGAGAGTGTCCTTCACTTTACAGAATCTTCTCAGTTTCAGGATGTCCCATTTATTCATTGTTGCTCTCATTGTCTATGCCACTGGGGTTATACGTAGGAAGTGGTTTCCTGTGCCCATGTATTGCAGGCCACTTCCCAATTTCTCTTCAGTGTGGTCGGATTTATATTAAGGTCTTTAATCCATTTGGGGTTGAGTTTTGTGCATGATGATAGATATGAATCTATTTTCATGCTTCTACATGTTGACATCCAGTTATGCCAGCACCGTTTGTTGAAGATTCTTTCTTACTTCTATTATATAATTTTAGCTCCGTTGTCGAAAATCAGGCGTTCATAGGTTTGTGGGTTAATATCCGGGTCTTTGATTCTATTCCATTGGTCGACATCTCTGTTTTTATGCCAATACAAAGGTGTTTTTATTACTGTAGCTCTGTAATACAGTTTGATGTCAGGGATGGTAATGCCTCCTGAAGTTCCTTTATTGTATTGGATTGTTTTGGCTATCCTGGGTTTTTTGTTTTTCTATATAAATTTGATTATTGTTCTCTCAATGCCTGTGAAGAATTTTGTTGGTATTTTGATGGGGATTATGTTGAACTTATAGATTGCCTTTGGTAGAATTGCCATTTTTACTATGTTGCTCCTACCAATCCAAGAGCATGGGAGATCCTTCCATTTTCTGGTGTCCTCTTCAATTTCTTTCTTCAAAGCCTCAAAGTTATTGTCAAATAAATCTTTCACTTCCTTGGTTAGTATATCCCCAAGATACTTTATGCAATTTGTGGCCAAACTGAAAGGTGATGTTTCTCTGATTTCACTCTCTGCTTCTTTATCCTTTGTATATAGTAGGGCTACTGATTATTTGAGTTGATCTTTTATCCTGCCATATCACTGAAGGTATTTATCAGGTTTAGGAGTTCTTTGGTAGAGTGTTTAAGGTGACTGATGTACTCTATCATATCATCTGCAAATAACAAATGTTTGACTTCTTCCTTTCCAATTCAGATTCCCTTGATTTCCTTATGTTGTCTTACTGCTATTGTGAGAACTTCAAGCACTAAATTGAAGAGATGAGGAGAGAGTAGACAGCATTGTCTTGTGTTGCAAGAGTCGCGTGGTCCTGCTTTTGGTCCCAGTGGCTGCCCTGCTCCAGCTGCCCAGTGTCTGGTTAGCTTATACCAGAAATAATTACACGGAAACTGTACTCATTTAAATACTGCTTGGCCGATTATCTCCAGTCCCTTCTTGGCTAACTCTCACATATTATTTTAGCCCATCTCCTTTAATGTGTATCGCCACTTGAGTTGTGGCTTACCAGCATGAGTCTAACCAGTGTCCATCTTGTGCTGGAGAAGCATGGTGTCTGCCACACTGCCTTCTCTCTCACAGCATTCTGTTCTATCTACTCCACCCACCTAAGGGCTGCCCTATCAAAAGCCAAGGCAGTTTTCTTTATTTAACCAATGAGGGCAATACACAAATAGAAGACCCTCCTACATCAGTCTTGTACCTGATTTTAGTGGAATTGTTTTGAGTTTCTCTCCATTTAATTTGATGTTAGCTGTTGTCTTGCAGAATATTGTTATTATTAGATTTAGATATGATCTTTGTATCCCTAATAACTCCAAAACCTTTATCATAAAGGGGTGTTGAATTTTGTCAAATGCTTTTTCACCATCTAATGAAATGATCATATGTTTTTTTTCTTTCAGTTTATTTATATGATGAATTACATTGATAGATTTTTGTATGTTGAACCTGCCCTGCATCTCTGCGATATAGCCTACTTGATCATAATGGATAATTTTTTGATGTGTTCTTAGATTCGGTTTGCAAGTATTTTAATGAGAATTTTTGCATCAATGTTCATGAGCGAGATCGATCTGTAATTCTCTTTCTTGGTTGAGTCTTTGTGTGGTTTTGGTATCAGGGTAACTGCAGCTTCATAAAAAGAGTTTGGCAATGACTCTTCTGTTTCTATTATGTGAAACACATTAAGGAGTATAGGTATCAGCTCTTCTCGGAAGTTATGGTGGAATTCTCCATTAAAACCATCCAGTCATGTGCTTTTTTTTGGTTGGAAGGTTTTTTATGACAGCTTCTATTTCCTCATGACTTATAGGTTTACTTAAATTGTTCACATGGTATTGATATAATTTTGGTATATGATACTTACCTAAGAAAATGTCAATTTCTTTTACATTTTCCAACATTGTGGCATACAGGCTTTTGTAGTAAGACCTAATGATACTCTGAATTTCCTCAGTGTCTGTTGTTATGTCCCCCTTTTCATTTCTAATCTTATTAATTTGTGTGTTC
>PVIU01015172.1:22070-49367 GCA_004026605.1 Ondatra zibethicus
TTTTTTTTTTTTTTTTTTTTTTTTTTTAGAGCTTTCAGGTGTGCTGTTAAGGCACTAATGTGTGCTTTCTCCATTTTCTTTATGCGGGCACTAAGTGCTATGAACTTTCCTCTTAGCACTGCTTTCATAGTGTTTCATAGGTTTGGGTATATTGTGTCTTTATTTTCATTGAATTCAAGGAAGACTTTAATTACTTTCTTTATTTCTTCATTGACTCAAGAGTGGTTCAGTAGTTGACTGTTCAGCTTCCATGATTTTGTAGGCTTTCTGGGGGTGGAATTGTTCTTAAATTCTATCTTTACTACATGGTGATCTGATAAAACACAGGTGGTTTCTCCAAATTTTGTATCTGTGAATGTTTACTTTGTTACCTAGTATGTGATCAATTTTTGAGAAGGTTCCATGAGATGCTGATAAGAAGGTATATTCTTTCCTGTTTGGGTGGAGTGTTCTATAGATGTCTATTAAGTCCATTTTGTTCATTACATCTGTTAGTGTTCGTATTTCTCTTTTAAGTTTCTGTCTAGTTGACCTGTCCATTGGTGAGAGAGGAGTGTTGAAATTTCCTACTATTAGTGTGTGGGGTTTGATGTGTAATTTGAGTTCTAGTAATGTTTCTTTTACATATGTGGGTGCTTTTGTATTGGGGCACATATATTCAGGATTGAGACTTCATCCTGATGGATTATTCCTGTTAAAAGTATAAAGTGTCCATCTCCATCTCATCTGATTGATTTTAGTTGAAGTCGATCTTGTTCAATATTAGTACAGCCACACTTCTTGTTTCTTAGGGCTGTTTGATTGAAAAACCTTTTCCCAACCCTTTACTCTGAAATAATGTCTTCCTTGTGTTGAGGTGTGTTTCTTGTAAAGAACAGAATGTTGGATCCTGTTTCGTATCCATTCTCTTAACCTGTGTCTTTTTATAAATGAATTGAGTCCATTGATATTAAGTGATATTAATGACCAGTAGTTTTTAACTCTGGTTATTTTTTTTAGGTGCTAGAGTTTGTGTGTTTCCCTTCTTTGAGTTGTGCTGGTGGACGATTGTTAGATGTCAGTGTTATTATGGGTGTTGTTTGTTTCCTTTAGCTGTGGTTTTCCTTCTAGTGTTTTCTTTAAGGCTGGTTTTGTGGCTATGTATTGCTTAATTAGTTTTATCCTGGAATATCTTGTTTTCTCCATCAATGGTATAAGAAAGCTTTGCTGGGTATAGTAGTCTGGGCTTGCATCTATGGTCTCTTGGCGTCTGCAGCACATTTATCCAAGATCTTCTGGCTTTTATGGTTTCCATAGAGAAGTCAGGTGTAATTCTGATAGGTTTACCTTTATATGTTACTTGACCTTTTTCCTTTGCGGCTCTTAATATTCTTTCTTTATTCTGTATGTTTTGTGTTTTGGTTATTATATGGCGAGGGGATTTTTTTTTATCCAGTCTATTTGGTGTTCTGTATGCTTCTTTTACCTTCATAGGAATATCCTTCTTTAGGTTGGGAAAGTTTTCTTCTATAATTTTGTTGAATATATTTTCTGGGCCTTTGAGCTGTAATTCTTCTTCTTCTACCCTTATTATTCTTAGGTTTGGTTTTTTTCATGGTGTCCCAGATGTCCTGGATGTTTTGTGGTAAGAATTTGTTGGATTTGTTGTTTTCTTTGATTAATGATTTTATTTTCTCTATCATACCTTCAGCGTCTGAGATTCTTTCTTCTATCTCTTGTATTCTGTTGGTTATACTTGTCTCTGTAGTTCCTGTTCGTTTACCCAGATTTTTCATATTCAGCCCTCCCTTGGTTGGTGTTTTCTTCATTGCCTCCATTTCAGTTTTGAAGTCTTGAACTATTTCCATTACCTGTTTGATTGCTTTTTCTTAGTTTTCTAGGGTATCTTTGAGGGATTTATTCATTTCTTCTAACTTTTTGTTAGTCTTCTCATCCATTTCTTTAAAGGAGTTTTTCACATCCTCTTTAATGGTCTCTATCACTTTCATAATGTTACATTTCAAGTCGATTTCTTCTACTTCTTCTGGATTAGGTTGTTCAAGGCTTCCTGTTGCATATTCGCTGGATCACAATGTTATCATGATGCTTTTCAGGTTGGTGGAGGAATTCTTGCATTGGTTCCTACCCATCTCTTCCTTTGAATGCAGTCAGGGGTGTCGTGGTGGCTTGGTTCGATTTTTCTTGTGACTAACTGTGTACTTGGGTCTTTTTTCTTGTTCTGCCCTCTATTAGGTCCCCTCAGCACTGGAGTTGGCTCTCAGATCCCCTCCTCCCTGATGTAGGCTGTGGTGGTGGACCTAAGGACCCCCTCCAGATGGGTCTGCTTGTACTCGATCAGGGCCACTTGCTGGTCAAGGACCTCCCAGATAAAAGGCCAGACTTGTTATATGCTGCTGGCTCCATGGAACAAGGAACTCCTGCAGCCTTGCACTCACCACTTTGTCCCCAGAGCCTCAGCCCTGAAGCAGGCTGAGTTGGGGGATCATGGGACTCCACAGATGGAAAGGGGTGCTTGGGGGCAAGCTGTGGTGGGATGAGTATGAATACCAGTAGCCAGGGAGAAGCATCCCTGAATGGCCAGAAAATTTAGAGGATTGGAGGGCATCTGTACTCCCTTCACGAGGTGTCTGGAAACCCAGGTGGGGACACACCCCTCCAGATGGATCTGCTGGAACTGGATCAGAAATGATAGTCTTTACAGACTAATAATGTACAGCTAGCTGACAGGATTAATACCATAGATAATCAAAATTTACCTGAAAAATTAATACTATACAAAAAGATAATATTAATTTGACAAACAAAATTTAATCCATATCAAAGGATACTGAGAAATTTTCTGAAAGAATGCATACTGTTGAATTTGACAATCAAAATATGTTAAAAAGTTATGATAGTTTAACAGATAGAATATTTTTCCAGGAAGGCAATCTGCACGCTATCCAAATAATGTCCAAGGATGAGATGTTATATTTTAAGGAAAAATGTCAGACCTTGGAATCACATATGTAAAATGAGGACCAGAGTGTAAGTGCCTCATTGAAATCACTAGAAATATATACTGGCCAGGAGATTCAGAGTTTACAAAAGACAATAGTTAAAAGATTTGAAACAATTATTGGAACTGATAAGCAGGGAAATTAGGTACATGGATAGGTCTTAACATCATCCGAACCTGTCAGAGATGACTTACTCAGGGTTTTGGCTTCCTACCCTGTAATCAACTCTGACAAAGTATCAAGTTAAATGCCCAAAAGGATCCAACGAAGGTAGATGGTATAAGAATGAATGATCTAAAAGAAATTAAGCAAGCAATAGATTCTAATGGGTTATGTTCAGCATTTGTTAGGGAGTTGGTAAAGACATAGGCTTAAATCTGGTAAATGCAGAATGGTGACAGATGTAAGAGCTGTCAACAAAGTAATTCAACCTATGGGTCCTCTACAGTATGGAGTTCTTTGTCTTTTCTATTACCAAAATGGTGGCCTCTTATACTACTTGATTTAAAAGATTGTTTCTTCACTATACCTTTACAAGAAAAGGACAGAGAAAAATTTGCCTTCATAACACATAATTATAATAATTCTCAGCCTACTAGGAAATACCTACTATTCCCACAGGGAATGCTCAATAAGAGCTTCACCCTGTGTCGATATTTTGTAAGTCAGCCATTGGAAATAATATGTAAAATATTTCTCAATCTATAACTTAACACTGAATCAATGTTATTTTACTATCTGATTCAAATGTAGATAGTTTAGAAAGAATGTTTGAAGAAGTAAAAAAGTTTTGCCAAAATGAAGATTACAAATTGCTCCTGAGAAAAATACAGAGAGGAGATTCTGTATTCTAGATTCAAACACCTAATTATAAGATATTTTTACAGAAACTTAGAACACAAAAGGCACAAATTGGAAGACTCTTAATGACTTTCAAAGATTGTTAAGAGACATTTCCAGTCTATGACCTACTGTTGGGATAACACCTGGTCTAAAAGTTTATTTAGACAAAGCATTAGATGGTGACAAAGACTAAAATAGTCTCAGGGAATAAAACAACTGAAGCTGAAAAGAAAGTGTTTTCCATTGAAGAAAAATAATAGGAGGCACATGTGGATAAGGTGAATTCAAATCTTAATTTTATTCTATTCATATTGCCTTCCGGAATTTCCCCTGCAGGAATTTTAATGCAAAGAGAAGATATTATCTTAGGCCAGATCTTTTTACCACATAAATCTAGTAAAAAATTATAAACTTACGTGGAAGTAGTCTCTGAATTAATTATATAAGGAAAATGGGATATCAATTAGCAGAAATAGAGCCAGCAGATATTATACCTTTTACTATCGACAAAATTATGAAGACAATAAACCATGGCAAAGAGCTTGTGCTAATTTTCAAGGAGAGATTAATAACAATTATCCCAAAAGTGAAAGAATTAATCTTATAAAGAGAACTACTTGGATCTTTTCCTGCATTGTACTTGACACACCAATAACTGGAGCCCATACATTCTGTACTGAGGCAAATAAATCAGGAAATGCAGGTTACAAATCAGAAGATGTAAGTAAGGTAAAACAAAGTTTACCTTATAGTTCTGTCCAAAAGGCAGAATCATATGCTATTCTCATGGTATTAAGAGATTTTAAAGAATCTTTCAACACAGTTACAGACTCACATTATGCAGAAAGAGTTGTCTTGGCTTATTGAAACTGCTGAATTTATACCAGATGATACAGAATTGAATTCATTATTCATATAATTTCAAGATATAATCAGGAACAGGCTTTGTCCCATATATATAACACAAATCTTAACCCATATGTGTCTACCAGGTCCTCTAGCAAAGGTAATGCATATATTGATCAATTATTGATTAGAATTATTGTGTTGAAGGCCTCAGAATTTGATAAGAAACATCATGTCAATAGTAAAGGTTTAAAGAAAGTGTTTCCTATTACATGGCAACAAACTAAGGAGATTATAAGGAGATGTCCTACTTTTCTCTTTCTATAAACAAACACTGCTACCTGCAGGGAGTAACCCAGAAGGTACTCAAAGGAATGACATCTGGCAGATGGATGTGTTCTACTTTGCAAATTTTGGAAAATTTAAATATGCACACCACACCATTGATACTTATTCAGGTATTCAATGGGTAACTGTTTTCAGCTCAGAAAAGGCTGATGTAGTAATCATGTATTTATTAGAAGTTATGGCCATCATGGGTATACCTGCACAAATAAAGACAGACAATGATTCAGCATATGTGGCTAAAAATATGAAACAGTTTTTTTTGCTTATTATGATATAAAGCATATTACATGTATACCAAACAATCCTATAGGTTAGGCAGATATAGAAAGATCAAATGGAACTACAAAGTATATGATGTTAAACAAACAGAAGGAGATGGAAAATACTCCCACAAATAGATTGCATAATGCTTTTTTAACCTTTAATTTTCTTAACGCTAATGAGAAAGGGACAAAAGCAGCAGGGACACATTGGATAATATAAAAAAACTGAATTAAATCAGCCAGTGTATTTCAAGGATGTGCTGACCTCACAATGAAAACCAGGAGTTGTACTACACTAGGGAAGGGGTTTTGCTCTTGTTTTCATAGAAGAAGAAAAGTTATGCATACCATCAAAATTAGTAAAGATTCGGTTTGAAATAGAGAAATCACTTGAGAAAAAGAAATTATGGCTTATCCACAGAGTTGAGAACCATACAGGCGGTAAGGAAACTTCATAAAGGTTGGGGTAGGGTTCTGTTCTTATCTTTGCAGGAAAATACTCATCTCCAAAAAGTTAAGAGACCCTGGACATCTAAATGTCTAAAGAGGAAAAGATAATTAACCAGATAGGATCACCAAGCAAGGAGAATTATTACTTATGAGGACTGGTCATCTGAGCATAACAATCTCTGAACATAAATTAGAATAATAGTCATGACTCACTTAAAAAAATCAAAGCTGGGTTTGGAGTTGGACAATGGGTCTGTCCTCTAAATCTAAGCATGTTGTTAAAAGAAAAATTCAAAGTTTCTGTCTCAAATCAGGAGCCATCTAGTATGGGACAGAAAGAAGTATGAATTTAGAAAAAAAGATTTACATTTCTTCATACCTATTTTTGTCTCTATCATACCTTTCACTGAATATATGTCTGTATAAACAATGTTTAAATTTTCCACAATAAACAATGAATTTTCCTTCTGTAATCTTTGAAGTTTTCAGGAGGAAATGAGTCCCCACAATAACAACTCCACCTCATTGATATCATCATGAATCTGATACTGCTACTATAAGACCTGTTTTGGGTAACAACTGCTAAAGATGGTTACAACTGTGTTAGCTGGAATGGTGTGCCTTTTTACAACATTCCTGCCAGACCTCCAAATAGGATTCTTAGAAAAACCCTACCAAATTCTCAGAGACTATTTGCCATTATATCAGATAGTAACCTTGAAACTTAACCATCATTTCACTTTCAGAGGTTAACCATCATTTCACTTTCAGAGGACCCCATAGAGAAAACATCACATCCATGACAGCTGGAAGTAATTCTAGAAGACAATGTCCCTTCTCCCAACAAGGTTTGTCATCAGGGTTAGGGACATCAATTAGGAGTTGATTATAATTGGTATAGAATTGAGGGTTGGGGTAAAAATTATGTAACCTCAGGATCTCTTAAAAAATGGAAAATTGAATGGGATAATAGATTAGTGTGAGATTACTCACACTAATAATAGTGAGAAATAGAGTGAATACTTATGAGCTTTTATTTATAGGCAATTTGCATTGGTATAGATTCTTGTATATTGATACAAATTCAAATAATATTGAATATGTTCCTATTTCTGTCTACAATGTTTGTACACCTAAGCAAAGTTATTTTGTCATATTGTATGCATGCATGCTTCTACCTCTGCTTAAGACATAGTGTATATTGATATAATTTTAGGATATATTTATCATGTTGCAATATACATTTCTACCTCTAATCAAGATACTTATACATTGTCTTCATTTGTTTAGTAGATGTTTAAAGATTGTTTAATATTCTAGTCTTTAAGTTATATAGGTATTAAGAATTATAGGTCCATGGTCATCCATGTTTGTCACACTTAGATTTAGACTAATCAGGTTCTTTAGATACCTAGAGATTGTATTCTGCATAGATAGGTAATCTTCAACCACTTCAAAGAGCTGTAGAATATGGCATGTAAATAACTTAGGGTTCTGTTGATGTGATGCACCATTACTCCTGACAGCACCAACGTACACCTGAGAGAATGTTGAGCACTGAAGACACTCCATTAGAGCTTGTTTTCTTCTTGGCAAAACTGGCCTTTGGGCAAGGAACTTCCCATGAATTGACCACTGACAAAATGTACAATATCTGGACAGGACAAGTAGAATACAAGAAAAAAGACTGTCAAATCTTGCCAAGAGAGGGTAAGATTGTTTTGAAAAATTTCTTGCCTCTGAAAATGGTCTGTCAGTTGGTTGCTCCAATGTTGCAATTGAGACTTTTGGTGACTTCCCAGGTAGCCAGTTGTCTCTGTCATTTGTTTCACATCTTAGAAATTGCTTGACTGCAGTTCCTGCTTACTCAAGTAATATTATTTTCCCTTCTCTAGTCTTTGTTGGGGTTGAAGACTAGTCATAGTTACTTGGCTAAATTATTTATAATACAAGACTTATACTACTTAGAATGTCAGGTCATTTTCAAAATATATAGTTTACATTAATCTAGAATCATTTATAATATAAAGTCTTTCAGTAGCTGTTATACCTTCCTCAACAGTCAAAGAATTCATAGAATACAATATCCCCATTACTGGTGTATTTATACATATATACATGTTTTTTTTACTGTGTTTTATTTTTATCTTTTTTTGGGAAAGGTTTTCTCTGTGTATCTTTTACTGTACTGGAACCCACTTTTTTAGTAAAAGCTTGCCTTGAACTCACAGAGAGCCACCAGCCTCTGCCTCCCAAGTGCTCAGATTAAAGGTATGTGCCACTATAGCTAACTATTCTATTTCTTTAAGAACTTTATTTCATTTTTCTCCCATGTATATACATTTTTAAACACACTGTAAATCTTTTAGAGGTTGTTTTTCATCTGAATCTGCTTTACTGTATATTACTATCTTTTTCTGACAACAAGTCTTTAATCTGCTAAGTGATATGATTAGTTTTAAAGATGCAGCTTGTTGGCAGGCAATAGCCCATTCCATAGCTTTTTGAGAGTCAAGCTTCATGGCAAAGGATTGGAGGGAGCCACTCTTATTGTCAAAACCACCATACCACCACCAAGAAGCCTGATGCCAGCTTCTCACGGATGCCAAACATTTAAGTGATTGGGGGCAGAGTCTCTTTAAAAAGCTGCAAGGATTTTGCCACTAATATTGAGTCAGGAAGCCTTTCTTAAAGGAGCTATGTCTCTACTTGCTGTGAGCAAACAGAGATTACCAGAGAAAAGATAGTTGCCAAGATGTTGCATTTGTGATTGTTCATGTCTGTCTAGAACTCTTTTTTGATAAAGCTTGATCAGGCTTTATGTGGAAATTCTTGCCAAATGTCTGGGATCAGTTTGTAGAACAAAGTTTTTATCCCACCCAGTCTTGCAGCTTTTCCATCCCCCCCCCAAATACACACACAGAGGCTTATATTGATTATAAAATGTTTGGTCTATTAACTCAGCATTATTATAAAGTAGCTCTTACTAATTAAATTCACACATAATTCTTGGAATCTTCCCTCAGAAATGAATTCTCATCTTGCTTCCTCTGCACCTGGTTAGTGACTATGTCTCTGCCTTTTCTCTTTCCAGAATTCTCCTAATCTGGTCACTCCACCTATACTTCCTGCCTCATTACTGGCTAATCAGCATTTTATTACATTGTGTGAATGACAAAGTTTTTCAGTGTTCAATAGCATTATTTCACAGCAAATTGTAACTCTTTTATAATCATGGACAGATTAAAATATGATCTGATGTGAATTTTTCAGCAATATTATTTTTAAATTTTTGTTAATGATCATGATAAAACATTTAAATGCAAACATATCACAAGGGAACTTCAAAAATGCCTAAGTTTATATATCTCAAATTATAATACTTTCTCTAAGTCAACAAGTTAAATATTTTGAGTGTTTAACTGCATTTTTTGTTTTCCTTAAGCACTTGTGTAAGACATCATTTTACACAAAACTTTGAACATTTACTGCTGAAAATAAATACCCTTTTTAAATATAGGTATATCTTCCTAGGACATTCAGAATCCAGTGTGGTAGAGTAAAAATTATTCCACTTTCAAGTATGTTGATATACAAATCTTTGTGTTTGCTTTCATTTACTTCTTGTTTTTTTTTTTGTAATAAAACACTAGCCAAAGTGACTCTGGGAGAAAATGTTTATCTCATCTTAATGGTTACTGTTCATCATTTCATCTTGGGAGAAAGTCAGGACAAAGGCCAGAGCCTGGAACATTAGAAGATGGACTGAAGCTGAGGCCATGAAGATAGTACTTATTGGCTTGTTCTCCATGTCTTGCTCAGCTATATTTCATACACAGCCCAGGCCTACCTTCTTAGGGATGGTATTACTTAACTTGGGCTCACCAATTTGATATCAATCAAAAATCATTAAAATTTCTCATAGATATTTTCATAGGCCAATCCAAAGGACACTTAACTGAGTTTCCCTTCTCCAGGCACATCAAATTCAAAATTGAAGTTATGACTATATCTATATCTTTATTTATCTACCTATCTATATATCTATCTATATCTAATACCTCAGTTATGATTATAACAGCTAAAAACTTTGATTAAATAATATCAATTCATTTTTAATTTGTGATATTTTTACAAATGTCCTTAACCTCAATAATTTCAGTTAGTTTTTACAAAAATGTAAGCATTACAAAATAATTTTGAACACTGGCATATATTCTCTATAAAATTAAAGTTTATATTCAAGCCATTAAAGGGCTAGTGAGAAGCATGGCTCTAGGGATACTCCCAGGAATCCACAAGGATGATCCCAGCTAAGACTCTATGCAACAATGAGGAGGATACCTAAAATGACCTTTATCCTCTAATGAGATTGATGACTACATAATTATCATCATAGAACCTTCAATCAGCAACTGATGGAAGCAGATAAAAAGATCTATAGCAAAAAAAAAAAAATGTGCCACGCTACCAGAGACCAGTCTAAGAGAAGAAAGAGCAATAATATAAGCAAATGGGTAAAGACCACGGTTGTGATAAGCACAGAAATAGCTGGCCTGAGCTAGTGAGAGCTCACTGACTCTGGACTGATAGAGGGAGAAACTGCCGAGGACCAATCTAGGCCTGTTGAATGTGGGGGACATTTATAAGGGTTGGAAAGTCTGTGGGACCACAGGCAGTGGAACCAGGATTTATCCCTAGTACTTGAACTTGGAGCACATTCTCTTTGGAAGGATACCTTGCTCAGCCTAGATGTAGGGGGATAAGGGCCTTGGTCTTCCCTCAAAGTGAATTGTCAGAAATTGTTGACTCCTCATGGAAATTGTTGACTCTCTTACCTTTTCTGAGGAGTGGATGGGGCTGTGGTCATTTGGGGGAATGGTGGAGTAGGAGGAGGGGAGGGAGTAGGAATGGTGATAGTTATGTAAAATGAGAAAAGATTGTATTAAAAAATTATTAATAAAATCCTGCTAATGCATGAAAAATGTTAATCATTATTACAGGTCATAATTGAAGACACAATTTTGATTATAATGTTAATATTTCATCTGTGATCACAATTTTATTGGTAGATCTGCAATAAAGATATTTAATTTCCATTAAGTAAGATAGCTATGATTATCACTGTTGTCTGCAGACTATAATTGTAAGTAGAACCTGTGATGCTATGCTGCAGTGCATTTTAAAACTGTCCTGATATTTCTTGGATGAGTTGGAATACACGTTTAAAATGAATCTTTTCTAAATGAGTATGTATGAAGCATGCAAATGTATAAAATTTCAAAGGAAGCAAAATGATTTCTTTTCCAATCCTTGAAATATAGTTGTTGGTGTTTGCTGTAGCAACTGCAAAGTCAGGCATCTGGTACTGCTTGGTGTGGTGTTGAATTTCATGGTTTGTTAATTTTGCAGTTCTGTCTACAAAGCTAATACCAGTAGAATTGGCAAGCCTTTCAAACAGAAAAAAATCAGAATATCCCCTGGGTAATTTTTCTTTCACAGACTTCATTTCACATTTCCCTTTTAAGTGAACATGATAAGTTTCCTGTTTTTTTAAGCCATCAGGAACTGTTATGGGTTACTCAATTTTAGACCTGTTAAAAATAATAAAACCATGGACACACATCATTAAGTCTCCAATATTGGTTTTCAAGATTCTGCTACTATACACAAACAAGATAACATGAAAATATGCATAAAAACCTTCTCTATATTCTGCTAGTCAACATAGTTGCTTAGTAATAAGTTTTTATTATTTTTAGAATATAAAATGCATAATAATGTTCATTTAACCATAGAAATATTTTTCTAAAAATGTAAGACACTAAAATTTATTAGTTGTACTATGTGGTAGGTCCAAAATTTGAAGGTTTCAGTTTTTGAAATGTTTAGATATAAAAGAAGACACTATGTTATTAAGAAATTTTATGAATTTGTAGAGAAGACAATGACTGATATGTCATACTCTTTACAAAACCTAATGATTACACAGTACATTTAGAAAGGGAAGATAATTCTGAAATTATAAGTGGATGTTGATATACAGAAAATAATGAGTATATTGCTCACAATTGTTAATTGTCTGGTACAAGAATGATCAAGGAAGCCAGAAGCCATTGTGGGAGAACTGATTTTGCCTACACAGAAGGAGTTTTATAAGAATTGTTTTACAGAAGCACTCTGAATGTAAAGATCCTAGAAAGAAGTTTTTTTTTTTAATTTTTTCTGTCAATAGAACCACTGACTGAGAGGGTGCCACTCTCAACTCTCATCCAGTTTTGCAATCAAAGCAAAAGATTCATATGTCCCTCTCTAGAGCTTCTTTGAGCATACATAACAGTCTGGAGAATAGTGTCTTCTTTTTTTGCCTCTGTAATTCTCCATTCATGTCCTTTTTATAAGACTTCAACATAGAATAACAACAAAAAGAAATTAGAAAGAATTGCAATCCATAGTTGCAGATAATTTTAACAATAAAATGATAATTGAAAATCAGACAGCCTTGTTTATGACTTTTGTATTATAATATATACAATAATATATTTCTAATTACAATTTCTTAACTAAGTATGATGAGTTATCACATATTTTGATGAATATATTTCAAGTTAATTTTAAACTAAATGAAATGATAATACATTCTTGTAATTTTAGATAAGTTATATACAACAATTGTTTGGGTAGTTTTTCATTTATTTTGGAAGTTAAAAACCCATGGTCTCATGATCAGTTGGGTCTTCTAGATAAGTGATAGTTTCCATATAAACATCTCTAGAAAGAATCCATTTGAATTTATTTCCATCATTATGGTTCAGACTTCCATTGCTAATTCTTCTACAGCCAACTGTTTCCAAAACCTCCTTTCCCTGTGTTTTCACATTATAATTAAAGGAAAAATTTCAATTTGTACAATCAATGATGTCACATTCACTTATACCAACTAAATGATTAAAGGGATATAAATGATATTAGAATAATTGAGGATCCTTCAATGTCCTTCCTCAGACATCTTTCCAGTGATGAACCTGATTATACATTCAAAACATTATACATGATGCAAAAGTATTTCCCCCAAAATCCTCAAAAACTGAGGATTAAGAGTATAAACAGTAATTCATCGATTCAGAGATATTTACTCAGTATCTATTTTATTCTAATTTCTTATATGTGATGAAACAGTTGTAATTAATAATAAAAATTACTGTAAACTAAAATCATCACCAATGTATTTTCATTATGTTTTACATTTTTATTATATTACATTATACTTAACATGCAATAAAGTACACGTGGTTAAATTCAAAGTTATATAATTTTCTAAATGTGTTCCAGGAAACTTCTATCAACATAGAAAACATGAAATGTCCTTATAATTTTTCCTGAAAACCAAAGTATTCCATACCCTCTAAGCACTGAAATAATTCTCAATTTTAAGTACTACAGTCTTCTACAATTTTTTAACATATAAATAATACTGTGTTGAAAATATTACCCACTTTCATTTCTATCAATTTTCATTTTTGTCCATAAAACAACTAATTACATCCCTCAAGTTCTTCTCAACCCTCCCCTTCTTCCCTTCCCTCTACCCCCATCCCATGCTCCCAATCCCGCCAGGTAATCCTGTCTGCCTCAAATCTCCAGGTGGGTCTATATATGTTTTTCTTTGGGTTTACCTTATTACTTAGCTTCTCTAGGATCCTGAGAAGAACTTGAGGGAATGGTATAATTGAGATGGAGGAGGGACAGATATGAGAGCAAGTAAAGAGATATTTTGATCAAGGGAGCAATTATTGGGTTAGCAAGAATCCTGGCTCTAGAAAAATTCCCAGGAATCCACAAGGATGACCCCAGCTAAGACCCTAAGCAAAAGAAGAGAGGGTGCTTGAAATGGCCTTGCACTATAGTCAGATTGATGATTATCTTAAATATCACCATAGAACATTCGTCCAACAACAGATGGAAACAGAGGCAGAGACTCACATCAGAGCACTGGACTGAGATCCCAAGGTACAGTTGATGAGTGGAAGGAATGATAGTATGAGAAAGGAGGTCAAGACCATAAGAGGTTCACCCTCTGAGACAGTTTGCCTGAGCAAATGGAAGCTCACCAACTCCAACTGGACTGGGAGTGAATGAGTGTGAGATCCAACTGGTCCATTTCAATGTGGTTGACAGTTGGGGCAGACTGAGGAGCCACTTTCAGTGGCACTGGGATTTGTCTCTACTGCATGTACTGGCTTTTTGGGTACCTTTTCTCTTTGGATGTATGCCTGGCTCAGCCTAGATGTAGTAAGGAGGGCCTTGACTTTCCACAGGGCAGAGTGCCTTGCCCTCTCTTAGGATTGGAGGGCGTGTGGATGGAAGGGTATGAGGAAGGAGTGGGAGGGGAGAGGGAATGGTAATTTGGATTGGTATTTTTTAAATGTAATAAAACAAAAAAAAAGAGAAAAAGAAAGAGCAAACAAAAGTACATGGATGATTTTTGCTATATTTAATTAGTGGCTTATTTTGTAAGGATTTATATAACCTTTCATTATGCATGCATATGTTTTTATTTCTATATATTTGGGTCATACTTTTGTTTTCAGGTTACAGTTACTGAATATATTTAATAATATTTATACTTTGATTGTTCACCTGATGATCTATTGGTGTTTTAAAATGCATTTATATTTTTATTTATTAAAATATATTTTTCTATTATAGTATATACTAATTATGGTTAACTTACTCCTTAACCTTCCCTCTAATTATGTTCCCTTTAAATCTTTCATTAAAATATACACAGGTTTATAAGGGGTAATAAAATTTGTTAAAATATAAGATAAACAATGGCTAATACAACACTATTAAGCAAAACAAAAGGAAATGAGCTTAAGAAAATAATGAGAAACAAATATTTGTTTGTAAACTTTAATCTCAGGTTCATGTTTACACAGTTGGTATCAGATAAGGGCTCCTAAGAGGTAGAATTGACACCAACATTCCTGTATTAAAGATGTTGGATCAAAGAGAGAAAAACCCAATGTGGGAAACAACTTGCCATCTTGAATTTTAGTGAGCTGTAACTATAATGTCTTCTGGATTGGGTTTTGCCATCAGTTTGTGGATAACAACCTATAGTCTTGGAAACAGCCTGTGTTTTTGTGGTTACCCAAGAGAACAATGTTGCCAGCATTCAAACAGATGTAACCAATCTCAGTACTGAAAGCTTTATTTGATGACATACTGTGACTGGTTAGGACTCTGTGTCCATGATTTGACCACTTTTTGAACCTGCCTTAATGTACATACATAGTTTAAGAAGTTTGTACAGTATTATGTTTCCATTCTATTTCCAAAATGGCCCTTAACTTTAGCTATTTCTCCCTGTATTTTCTCCCTTATCCTCTCATCCTCTCTTCCTTCCCACTTGATCCTCCATTCCAGTTCCACCATCTACTCAAAAACATCTATTTTATTTCCATTATGTAATTGAAATATCTGTTCTCTACAGTTCATTTCTTTGTAACTAACCTCTGGTTCTAGGGATTGTTGCTGAATGATCACTGATTAAACAGATAATATACACATTTAAATATAAAACATATTATATTTCTCTTTCTGGATCTGGGATACCTCACTCATATGCTTTTCTTCTAAGTCCTTCTATTTACTTGTGAGTTACATGATTATATTCTTTCTAAAAGCTGAACAATACCCAATTGTGTTAATGTGCCACATCTTCTTTAAATCCATTCTTCTGTGGAATGACAAATAAGTTGCTTCAAATTTCTGAGTATTATGAATAGACCATATGTAATGGCAAGTCATTTATATTTTAATAAAGGCTGTTTGCCTGAAGATCAGAAAAGTAGAAGAGCCATATGGGCCAGCCTTATAGACCAGGCAACACATGGAATCCAAGTAGACACACTTACTTGCCATAGAAACTGAACAGTACATCTCTTCATTCCCAGTGGTGCATTCCTTTAATGCCAGGCCTAGAGAGAAATATAGAGAATATAGTCACAGAGTGAGTCTCATTCTGAGGTTCCTGGATGCAGGATCACCAGTTTAGGACTGAGGTCAAGGTAAGAGAAAGTGGGTGGCTGCTTCGCTTTTCTACTCTTCAGCTTAACCCCAATATCTGTCTTTGAGTTTTAATTAATCTTACCTCACTTGATGTCTAACTTTTGGAGCATGAATTTATTAAAAATCAATTTTACTGAGGCTTTTTAGACACCAGCCTAGGCTATAGGTGGAATTGCAATTCCAGCTCCAGGAATTGGAATTCAAACCTAGTCACCTGGGTTCAGGAGAATCACTAGAGTTCCCAGCTCCCATATGCCCTGGCTAAACTTCCGTGTAAAGATGGAAGATACACAGAAAATTTGGAATGTTTGCTATTATGTTGTCTTTGAATTGTTTGATTGCTGAGGAAGGAGCAGCAGTTGCTAAGACATTTGATTATAAATGCTGCTAGTTTAATCAAAACTATATGTTTTGAAAATGACTTGACTTCAAAATTTAAATCAAGCATATGGTACTTTGGAAAAGAGGTTTTTCTTTTGCTTCTACAGAAAATGAGGTGCTGTGTATTCATTCTTGGTTAAGAAAAAGATGGTTTTATTGAGGAATACCTCCTGAAAAATTTTCAGTGTGAAACAATGACTCAGATGATTCCACATTTGAGAAAAACTCTGCTGTAGTTTCCTCTGAGTTCTATACCCAGAACAGCCTCAAAACTGCTGGCTGAGATGATTCAGTCTCACAGAATAGACCAGTTAGGACTGTGTCATTACCTAAATATTCTTTTGGTCTGCATAAGATTATCACTGTGCCAAATCAGCAGGAAGTAGCAGAGAAAACTACCTCTACATTACCGAAAATGGATTATGAATATTTATTTTTGTTTAGTAAGTTGATTAAAAGTTGTTATGGATAATGATCAGGAAAAAAAGCTAAGCAAAGGAAATTAGATTCAAGGATATTGTTTTGAAAAGAAAAAAAATGGGGATATATATTTTATAGGGTACAAGGTAAGATTATTGACTCTAGTCTGAAAAAAGGGAGGGTATAGGTATGATAAGATACAAAAGTAGATTATTGTATCTACATTTAAAAAACAGCTGCTAGTTATTAACACTTTACATTGGACTGGACTTTTTTATATTGTAAACAAATTTGTATATTGATATAAATTTGAGTTTAATTTTGTTAAAACATACTATACATACATTTCTACTCTTGTTCATGGTATTATACCTATACAGCTCATTTAACAATGTAATGCAAATTTCTAGTTGTTATTTGTAACAACTGTTTAGAAAAATGAGGAATTAAAGTTTAGTAGTTAATCACCTAGTGTGGTTGAACTTGTAGTCACATTAGGTATGTGTTTAAGGTTAAAGAAAGGTATATTTTAGACAGGTCATCTTCAAACACTTCACAGATCTACAGAATTTGGCATTTAAGATGTTTGAATAACATAGGTTTTTACAACAATGAGATTCTGGCAGCCTCAGTCTTCGTCAGAGAAGATAATGTGCATTGAAGAAACTCCACATTGAGTTTACTTTCATTGTGGCAAAAACAAGCCACTGGGCAATAAAATGTTGTTGCCTTGACAGCTTAGAGTATGCTGTCTTAATGGACAAGAAGGATACAAATAAAAGTGACTATAAAACATTGTCAAGATAAGGACAGTCAGGCCTTCAGAAAACTCTGTTTCACAGAAATTTCTGTCATATATGCTAGTCCTGTGGGCCTGAGATGAAAGCCCCCATTGCAGAGGAACTTTGGGTGATTGTCCAGGCAGTAAGCTGTTTGTCTCATTACTCACATTTTTTTGGAAGTTGCTTGCTTGTACTTCCTGCTTACTCAATTAATATTATTTCCTTCTTGGGTCTCTAAGAGACTTGAAAACTGGATAATTATAGTTATAGTTTTCCTGGTTTACTTGACACAGACAGCAATATGTGATAGACAGGAAATTAGATACAAGACTTTGTGTCACCAAGATGGATAGTCAGCATTTACTCTGAATTTGTCAAATATAAGTGGATTATGCATTGTTGATGTGTTTATTGCATGTATATATTGTATATAGTTATTGAACTTATTGCATACAGTTTTTCTTATATTAATAATTGACTTCTTTTTTATACAAAAAGGGAAATTGTAGTGGCAAGTCATTTGTATTTTAATAAATAAAGCTTGCCTGAAGATGAGAAATGTAAAAACAGCTCCACTGGCTAGCATTACAGTCACAATAGTTTGCCATATAAAGTGGGAGATGCATGCCTTTAATCCCAGTGTTGCATGCCTTTAACTCAGAGACAGAGAGGAATATAGACAAGAGGTCACAAGTCATAGGCTTAGTCTCATTCTGAAATTTCTGGAGGCAGAATCGTCATTTTCAGTCTGAAGTTGAGATAAGAGCCAGTCACTGGCTGTTTTTGCTTTTCTAGTCTTCAGGTGAAACCCAGTTTCTGCCTCTGAGTTTTTATTAATAATGCTTCAAACATTAGTGAAGATGGTTGAGAAAGTGTCTCTGTGGTAGGATTAAGTTTCTTTTGGTTATATGCCCAAGAGGAACATTCAGATCTTATGTTAGATCAATTACCGTGTACTGGAGGAAAAACTCATTGACTTCTATAGTAACTGTAGGGTAAAAGGGCCAGCCAAATAAACCCATCCTAGCCTAAAATCCAGAGCCAGTGAAAGAATCCCAGCATGTGCCAAAACCAGAGCTTGTGAAAGAAACAAACATTGGCCCTGAAACCAGAACCAGTTGAGCAGGAATCCAAACCATTCCTGAGCAGGAAAACCATCCAATGCCTGATCATGAAATCTGGCCAATCTGAGCTTTTCCAAACTAAAGATGATTGAAATCTAACCAATTTCTCTAAATTGAGATTGCTTTTTCATTCCTATCTGCCCAGACTCAAATATTTACACAGAAACTATATTAATTACAACACTGTTTGGTCACTGACTCAGGCACACATTTAGCTCACTCTTAAATCTTGAATGAAACCATTTCTATTAATTTGTGTATTGACATGTAACTGTGGTTTACTGGTAAAGGTTCTGGGCAAATGTCTCCTTGGCAGCTCCATGGCATCTCCTTGACTCTGTTTACTCTCTCTCTCTCTCTCTCTCTCTCTCTCTCTCTCTCTCTCTCCCTGTGTGTGTGTGTGTGTGTGTGTGTGCACGCGTGCATGTGTGTGTTTAGATTTCCGGCCCATTTTCACTCTGCTAAGCCATTGACCTAAACAGCTTTATTCATCAACCAATTAAAGCAACACATATACAGAAAGACATCATACATCAAATTTTATTCTTGAAGATCTTCTATCTGGAAAAAATTGTACCTCTAAGAAGCCCTATATAAGCCCTGTGCCTATACAGTTGGCAGCTGCCCTTCTTGACCATGGCAGAGACAGCAACTCTGCTGGTTTCCTCATTCCCAGTTAAATCTCTTGAAAGTGTTTTGGATGAAGACATTCTTTTCCTGGAGTGGAGCAGAATCACTGCTGGGACACTCCCTAGTGAATTGGAGCAACAACCAATGGACACCTCTGCTGGGAAACTCCCTTAGGGGAGTGAAGCACAGCTCAGCTGTAGCAGCTTTTTCCTCTCTCTCTCTCTCTCTCTCTCTCTCTCTCTCTCTCTCTCTCTCTTTCTCTTCTCCCCTCTCTTTCTGAGAGAAGGATTGCCACTTTGTGTAGTGAAAACATCCAAGTCAGGATACTTTTTCCTCATAGCTGTAGGGATCCAGGATACCTTCTCTTCCTAGCTTCAGGTATAGCCTGACTTCAATCAGTCAGGATATCTTTCTCTCTGGAGATATAACACTTGCAGTAACCATAAGAGTTCTCATTACCATCATCAATAGATGAGTATTCCCATTACTCCACATCTATTCCAGCATTAGCTGTCACTTGTTTTATTGATCTTATTTACTCAGACTGGTGTAAGATGAAACCTCCAAGTAGTTTTAATTTGCATTTCCTTGATGGCTAAGTCTGTTGAATATTTATTTAGGTATTTCTACGACATTTGAGTTTCTTCTTTCCAGAATTCTTTTTAAATCTTTTCCTCATTTTAAATTGAATTTTTTGGTTTTTTTGAATATATGTTTTTTATTTTATTATATATTTTTTATATTGCCCCTTTATTGTATGTGTAGGTGTTAAAATAATTCTCCCATTCTATAGGCTTCTATTTGTCTGAATGGTATTGTCCTATGCCATGCAGAAGCTCTTCAGTTTCATGAGACAACATTTGTTAAATTTAGATCTTAATGCCTATGCTAATGGTATTTTGATTTGAAAGTCTTTCCCTTAGCCAGTGAGTTCAAGGATATTCATCTCTTTCTCTTCTATCAGGATCAGGATACTTGGGTGTCTTTTGAGGTCTTTGATCTCAAAGTTTTGGATCAAATTTGAATTTTGTCCAGGGTGATACATTTGGATCTATTTCAATTCTTCAAACATGCAGTTGTCCACTTTGAATAAATAATTTGCTGAAGATGCTGTCTCATTTCTAGTGTGTATTTCTGAGTTTCTCAGTAGAAATCTGGTGTACATAGATGTGTGGAATTATGTGCATGTTTTCAATGAGCTAGCATATACTAGCAATGTACTGTTTAAAATTCTTTTCAAGACTATGCCCTATTTCTCATCTACCAGATTCAGTGTATCTGTCTTATTGTTGTTGTTGATGATGATGAAAATAATGTTTTTGATCTGTTTGAAGTTAATTTTTATGCTAAGTGATAAATATTAATCCATTTTTATTCTTCTACATATGCCATTCAGTTTGACTAGCATATTTTTTTAAAAAATCCTCTTTATTTTTCTGGTATGTATTTCTGGTCTCCTTATCAAAAGTCATGTATCCATGATTATGTAGACTTAGGTGTGGGTATTTAATTCAATTCCATTGGTAAATATATCTCTTCATGCTCCAATTGTATGCATCTTTTAGTTAAGCCTTGCACTACAATTTGAAATCAGGGATGGTGACATTATAAGTAGTTCTTTTATTATCCAACATTGCTTTCGCTATCATTCTTTGTTTGTTTATTTTTATTTTCATATGAAATTCAGCATGTCCTTTCACGATCTGTATTATTAGGTGAACATGTGAGGTATTTTCTTCTTCTATATTCAAATTCTTTACACAATAAACTAAATTTTTGTCATAGATGTTTTTCACATGCTTGATTAGGTATAACCAATATAAGTTTATATTATTTGAGAATATTGAAAAGCTGTGGTTTTCCTAATTTTTTCTCAGAACATTATTTACTTGTTTGTAGAAGAACTTCTGGTTTTTGTGAATTAATTTGTATTCAACTACTTAGCAGAATATGTTTTTCAGATGTATGAATTTCATAGTTGATTTTTCCACATCACATGTGTATAATACTTGATATTATCTGCAAATACAAATGAATTTTATCATCATGTGATGTTAGATTTTATTAAAACACTTTTTGGCATTAAATGGGAAAATCTTTTCATATGGTGTATTATATTGGTCAATATACCTTTCATGTATTGCTGGGATTGAGCCTAATTTATTATGGTGAATGATCATATTGAAATATGCTTGGATTTAGTTTGCATGTACTTTAATTTGTATATTTTCATCTATGTATGTATAGCATCTCCCTGACTCTGCTTTCTTCCTCCCAGAACACAGCCTACCTTTTCCCCACCTAGTTCTTTTCTTCCTGCCATAGGTTCAAAGCAGTTCTTTATTAACCAATGAAAGCAACACATAGACAGAAAGACCTCCTACACCATTTCCCTTTTTCTCTTTAAACACAAAGGAAAGCTTTAACATAGTAAAATTACATATAAAAAGACAGTTATCAAGCTAGAATCAGTTTAATATTTATATCTACTTTATCTTTATTATAACTAAGGAAAACTATAACTATAAATTCTTCTACTCCATCAAAGACTCCAGATGGATATAATATTCCCTAAGTAAACAGGAAGTGCATTGTAAGCAACTTTCAAAACTCTAGAAATGACAGAGACATCTTGCTTCCTGGACAGTAACCCAAATTTTTCTGTACTGTTGGGACATCCATCTTTAGCCTACAGGCCATAGTATCAAGCAGACTTTTCCATGAAGTAGGAGATTTCAAAGGCAGTTTCACCTAAATTGGCAGTTTGCCAGTTACTTTCTTCTGTATCTTGCAGAATGTCTAGCAGACTCTTTCATGAAGCAGGAACCCCCAAAAAATCATCTGACCTTTAAGCAAGTTCAGTAGTCATTTCTCTGCGGGTATTGAATGTCCAGTTAAGCAGTCCAGGCAAAAGCAGTTTCTTGGCCAAATGGCTATCAAACTCCATAAGGAGCCTCTTTCATGCCCTTCTTCCTCATGAAGTAGATTGGTGCTGCCAGGAGCAGATGTGTCTAATTGTCATGAAAAGTCTTAAATTCTTAAACATTTGAAATACCAAGTTCTGAAGGTCTCTGAAAGATTTGAATTATCCCTATCCATCTGAAATACTTCTCTGTACATCTAGAAAATCAAATTAACATGACTACAAATTTGACTATTATAGATGATTATCTATTAACCTATATTTTTAATTATACATTAAAATTTTAAATAAACTACACAATCACAATACCTTAATCAAGATCAGAAATATACATATATAACAAAATTGAACTTAAATTTGTAATATCCATAGCAATACAAATTATTCATATCTATATTTTATTCCTCTTTAAATGTAAAAGAACATTTATAAACAATATTTAGGAATATGGGCATAGTTTTGTCCAAACTGCTTCCTGCTGTTTGGGGGTGCTGTTAATCAGGTCTTTTAATGGTGTATACTGTGTTCTAGTTTCATCTCAGTTAGCAGTTGGGTGAAGTAATTTTTTGAGGGTGTTCATAGTGACCTTTCAGGGGGTGTGGTCTATCAAACCATATTTGTTTGGAAGTACTCCACAGGTTCTCATCTTCTGAGGAAACAAAAGAAAAACCTCTTTCCACAACACCATATCCTTAGACTCAAATTTTGATGTCAAGATACCTTTACAATATACATGCTGATTTAGCGTAGCAGCCCATATAATGAAATGTCTCTCTGTACTTAACTCTTTCACAGTTAAAAAAAATCAAAGAGAAACACAATAATATACATAACCCAGACTCTCTGTAAATTTTCCATTTTTATGTGGCTTATTGTTCTTTACTTCCTTTATTCTATGATTATCTGAACTCTGTCTCTTTAAAGACTTTATCCCTTTTTCTTAAAAGCATTAATTTTATTTTATGACTCTCTATACTCTTTTTCTTTTCTCTCCCAAGCATACATATATTTATCCAACACTGTGACCCATTTAGAGTTCTTTTATGTCTTAATCTGTCCTATTGTGAATCTTTAATTCTTTACTGACTAGGAACATTATTAAAATGCTAAGCACTCTTTAAAAACTTAAGTTGCAGCATTAGTAGTGGTAAAATGGTACCACCTGACCAATCTAAAACTTAAGCTGCACTTTAACTATGATAAATATGGTAGTTTCTGCTCACTCTGCACAGTCCAGCATGTCAGAGCTGGCTGTGTCTCTGAGCTGCTTGTGCCTCTGAGCCACATGCGCTGCCCTACTTCCAGGTACACAGTAGTTCATGTTGCCATCAAACAAGCTGCATGCAGCATACTGCTCACAAACCCAACTCAAATGCTCTGTAGCCAGACCTTCTGCCTGAAAGAGTCAGAGCTCATGCTAGCAGGGGCCAAGAAAGCTGGCATTTTAAAACTGCCACTTTTTTCCAGCTGCAGTCGCTGAGTCAGAAAAATCTCTCCTAAAGGAACTTCTGCATGCCACCCCAGCAAAGAGCAAAAAGCTGTGTTAAACTCTATTTTTTTGTTTAGAATTCCTTTTTCAAGCCCTCTCAGGTTTCACATGGATTTAGTTGACCACGTTGGAGCACCAGTTGTTTCAAGGGGGGCCTGCTTGTTCTTCCTGGCCAACCAGCTAGCTTAGCCCCGAAATAACCACACAGAAATTGTATTCATTAAGACATTGCTTGGACCATTAGCTCTAGCCTCTTATTGGCTAATTCTCACATCTTGATTTAGACCATTTCTATTAATCTGTATATCACCACGTGGCAGTGGCTTACAGGCAAAGAATCTGCATGTCTGATTCCAGCAGCAGCTCCATTGTATCTCCCTGACTCTGCTTTCTTCCTCCCAGAACACAGCCTAGCTTTTCCCCACCTACTTCTGTTCTTCCCTGCCATAGGATCAAAGCAGTTCTTTATTAACCAATGAAGGTAACACATAGACAGAAGGACCTCCTACACCATATGCATGTAAGGTAAATATGTTAGTAATTTTCTTTCTGCTGAGTTTTCTATCATGTGTTAATGTGGTTTATAAATTGGGATTACAGTGGCCTAGTAAAACAAATTGGACAATGTTCTGTTTGTTTCAACTTTGGGGAATAATTTTATAACATAACAATTTATAGATTTTTGAGAATTTTGCATCATGCTTCCCAATCACACACTTCCCAGTCCTTCCATATATGGCCTTCACCCTTGTAACATTCAACCCTCACCTAAGTAAAACTTAAAATGGAATAATAAACGCAAAAGGTACAAATAAGAATATTAAAATAAGCAGACAAAATCACAAAACAAAACAAAAGTAAAATAACCCCAAAATAAAAAAAACAACTAACAAAAGCAAATGAACAAACAATATACCACACTTCACTCCTCCATCTTTCCTGCCTTTAAATCACTTCTTCATTCATCTTAGTGTCATTGGGAGCTGCGGTATCTGATGCAGTATATTCTTTTGTACAAACAGGTTTATTTGCGAATGTTCACTGTGTAGTATATTGTTGATTAGGTTCAAGTCCTCTGGCTTCTGGTATACCATCAGCGATAGACCCTCACTCTGAAAGTCCTCTTGGATAGCCTGCTGTTTCCCCAAGTTGTGGCTCTTATGACTGTGGTTCCACAAGGCCAGACCCTTCCATCATTCCAACATATGATATATGTGATAGAAGCTGGAGAATATCAATTCATTGATGTGGATGTGTGCCTTTGTTGTAGCAGAGTTGATCATTCTTGGCTTCTTGTACTAGCCCCCTCAAGTGAGGAGTAGAGCCAACTCTCCCATGCCAATAGTGAGCTGTGGGGCCAGATTTTCAAAGTCATAGGGGAAAGTCTTCTATGAGTATCAGAATCATGGAAGTCAGCACCAGATCTCTGGGGAGAGAAGGTCAGTACTCCTTTGGCCAGTGTGGGGCAGGGCAAATTTAGCACAGTCTTCATATTTCAACACCCAGTTCAACACAAAGCTGGATTGGGCCCCTATGTTAACATGGGCATCTGACAGCAAAGCAGAAGCCAAGTACATCAAGATCATAGGCCCAGACATGGCCATCAGAGAAAGCTTAGGCCTGGTTGTCATTATGACCACTGATGGCTCTGCAGGCCTTTCAGAAGAGAATGGGATTATCTGTATGATGTTCCTGGACTTCAGCATAGCCCAAGGTGGTAGCATAGACCCCAGGCAGTTTCATGGCTTTCAAAGGCAATAGTAGCTGGTACTACAGACCATGGCTGCAATAGTACTCCAAATTCAGACATGTCCCCTGGCCACAGCTTAGACCACACATATCTATGGTGCCACACCATGGTGACATTGCAGGTCACATGGATCTGCATGGCCCTGGCAGCATCCTGACCCTCAGTCACCAACATGGTCTAAGTTGCCTATCCTTATCCTGGACATCTGTAGCCTTTGGTGGTAAAAGGAGCCATGGAAATCAGTGAAGATCCTGACTGCAGTAGGACCAGAGGACCAGAGTCACATATGGCCATTCAAAGCAGCTCAGGCCTGAAAAACAGCCAGGAACCAGATGCTTGAAAAGGTCATCAAGAAGGACGTGATCCTGGTTCATCTCTCTGACTCACACAGAGGAAAAGGTAGTATCCCTGTGTACAGATAGTTTTGTTGGCAACATGGATCTTTGCTGTGGTAAGACCATGAACATTGACATGGTCCTTAGCAGCAGCTGGGACCCAGATGTCACCATGAAAGCATAGTGGTTCTTGAACATAACCCCAGGAGATAGCGCAGAGCCTTGGATTCTACACTGCACTTGATGGCAACATGTGTTACAGATACCATTATCTGTAATAATGTGATAAGACCTAAGGCTGAGGACCCTAACATGGCTCTTGGCAACAGCCCAGGTGTGAATATCTCAACAAAACTACATTTTAGAGATACTTGTATGCCTCAGAGCATTCAAAATGAATGACTATGTAGAAATTTTGAAAATATAAAGTTTTAGGCCAACCAAATACAGAGGTAAATATTTCATGATAAAAAGGAGATATAAAAATAACTCTCTTATTGCTCGATTTGTTCAGAAAATATTTTGTTTTTGTGTGTAGAAAGCTGAGAAGTGGAATTTTCATGCTTTGACAAAAATTGAAAGAGCATAATATCTTAAGGTCTGACAGCAAATTTATAAAATATATCTGCAGACTTTAAGACATTTTGCACTCCTATAAACTGAGCACTTGGGAAACAGAGATGGGTGGATCTTTATGAGTTAGAGGCCAGATTAGACTACAAAGTGAGTTTTTTGTCTAGCCATATTACATGAAATTTTGTCCCCTGTTCAAAACAAAATCAAACAAAAGAAAGCAAAGAAAAATACACATGCCAAAGAAACTGAACAAATGCTACTTTTTAGTGCTGCCTTCTTCTTAGCAAGCTTGCAACAGAGACTCAATAGCCTTTCCTTTAAATTTTTCATAGTATACGCATGTAAAAAGTAGATTTTCCCCTACTAATTTAATGAAGTAATTTGGACCAAGTTAGGAAAGTAAAAATGAATTGATCCAAAATTAAACTAAAAAGATTTTAACAATTATTTTTTCAAATACAGAATCTGTTTTGAAGACAATATAATATTAATATGTTGTTATTGTCAGAAATTTTTGTAATGTGCTCAATATTTTACTGGAACATAAATATTAATGATTCATTTTCTTTCTAGCTGGGATCCACATGCAGGATCAAGTTTTTCCCTTTTGTCCACTATTTTCACATTTCAATTTTTTTAGAGTTCAGTAGTATCAATTATGTATATGCTTCACATTTTCATTTTCTTTTTTTATTTTATTTATTTATTTATTTCCATACATTGTTTTGTTTTATTTTTTCCATTCAAGAACATAATTAAAGAAATAAATTTTTTTTCCTATCTTCCCCTTCTCCCGGTCCCCTCCCACTACCCCCCCACCCCTCCTCCCTCCCCTTTCTTCCTTGAAAGAGGGCATGGTGCCCTGCCCTGTTGGAAGTCCAAGGCCCACCCCCATCCCTCCTGTCCTAGGAAGGAGTGCATTCAAAAAGACTCGGTTCTCAAAAAGTTAATACATGCAGAAGAGATAGGTCCTGGTGTCATTGTTTGTGGGTTCTCCATCTGCCAACTTTCGCCGCCACATTCAGAGAGTCTGGTTTGATCATATGCTCATTCAGTCCCAG